>WWET01000209.1:0-19285 GCA_011038615.1 Limnodynastes dumerilii | reverse complement strand
AGAGAAGAGAATTACAGGCATCAGAGATATTAGAATTTTCTTTTTCTAATGTTTTGTTACCGTTTTCTTGTCTTGTTTTTATTATTTAGAAGTATGCAAATCTTTGGTCACACAAACACTTTTGCTGTAGTTTGAAAAGTATCTGCTTTTTGAATTGGGAATACTAGGTTAAATAAAACAAGTAATTGAAACAGAGAATTACAGGCATCAGAGATATTAGAATTTTCTTTTTCTAATGTTTTGTTACCGTTTTCTTGTCTTGTTTTTATTATTTAGAAGTATGCAAATCTTTGGTCACACAAACACTTTTGCTGTAGTTTGAAATCTGAAGTATCTGCTCTTTACTTCTCTTCCTACTCTACTACTTGTCCTTTTGATCTTTAACATTCACATGTCCATTGACTCCTATCTACTGTGCTTAATCTAACCTTAACTACAATCTGCAAAGTCTGTATTCTGTACTGGTAAACTCTGACAACCTACATTATCTCTCTCAAATTATCGACCGATTTCTCAGATTCCATGCTGCTCAAAGCAGCTTGAGTGACTTGTCTCACACACTTACTTTCCTTAAAGATCGCTATTCGCTTCTAAGTTTTCTAGCTGCTTTTCTTTTGTTGATTCTTTATGAAAAACTGTTTGAAATTGCCATAATTTATGTGTCTGCACAACTGTATATATGTATATTAATAAAATTTGCCATAAATAAAGTGTTTTTAACTGTCACAAACAACCCAGCATGAACCTACTCCTACTAGTTGCAGTATTGTTCATATCCAAACGACAGATGCCTATCTGCCTCTAATATATAGCTATGCAGCTATAACATCTGTTCCTAACCATATCTCATTTTGGCCAGTATTCAGACCACCGGATGTATTACATACATGTCCGGTGTTTACCTAAATGTAAACACCGGATGTATATGCAATACGTCCAATGGTCTGAATACTGGCCTTTATCACTATCTGAATAGTGGTCACAACAGCTCTGTGGATGCTCTCTGGCCCCACATACGGTGAGACATCCACTGATGCAGATAGTCTCTTGTCCTTCACAGACTCTGCTCAGCCATCAGAAAGATGCTACAACCATAGATTAATAAGAGCATCCCCCTGCACCTAATAACAGATATGGGGCTCTATCTACAAAGATCGTTTTCATATGATAAAGCACGTTTTCGTGTAAAAACAGGCTTTATCATATGAAAACGAAGAATTCCATATTTACAATGCTATCATCACCATGGAAACCATGGCGATGATCACATTAACACTCCCGATGAATGCGGGCCGGCATTTACTAAGTGTCAGCGCAGATTTTAACCATCTGCGCCGGCACGTTAAATAACGCCATCTGCATTTCTTTCAGATTCGACATTATCTACTCTCACTGCCGACGGCAGCTCGTCTTTCCTCTCCCTCTGCCTTCGAAAACCTCTGTTTGATGGCCCCTCTTCGTCAAGGGATGATTTCCACCCTCTACGCTATCCTGCTAGACTCTCATGTTGGCCCTTAAGACAAACACGAAAGAGACTGGGAGCGCGACTTAGGGCCCTGCCCTTACGATGAGGACCCCTGGGAAGATATCCGCCAAAACGTCGCCAAATCCTCCATCTGTACTAAAATCCAAGAAAATGCCTATAAGATTTATTACCGGTGGCACCTTACCCCTGAGCGTCTTGCAAAAATCTTTCCCTCCTCATCCCCCCAGTGCTGGCGTGAATGTGGAGACATAGGATCGCTCCTTCACGTGTGGTGGACCTGTCCAGCTCTGACTCCATTCTGGGATGAAGTACATTCCCTGCTAATGACTCTCCTCCCCTGCTCACACCCTAAAGACCCTTGGATCTACCTGCTCTGCTTCCCTATACCTGACACGGATACCTATTCCCGCAAACTAGCATCCCAAGTCTTGGCTGCAGCCAAGTGTCTTATCGCCAAAGCCTGGAAGCAGAAAGCTCCTCCTCCCCTTCACTCTCTGATTTCATATATCTGGTTTATCGCAGGCATGGAAAAAATGACTGCTTATCTACGAGGCACAGAGGCAGCCTACTACAAGGTGTGGTCCCCTTGGTTCGACCTGCAATCTCCTTCCCATCCCCAATCGAGGTTAAACTTTCAACCTCCATGATAGCCGTCCTATTGACATTATTCCCTTTTTTTTTTTACCTAGGCACCCAGTGTGTCCCCAATGTCCTACTCTCACCCTGACGTGACTCCCAGGTGATCTCCCCTCTCCCTTCCTTGCTCCTCCTCCCTACCCCTACTATACATACACTGTGTTATCATCCTGTTGTAACAGTGTATCATTTTACTGTATGTTGTTGAAAAATGTCGTTGCAGCTCTTGTCTACTATGTACAAATGTTTACCTACTGTTTACCTGCTGCTTCAATAAAAGAAAGTTTTAAAAAATAAATAAAAAGAACGCCATCTGAAGATGGCGTTAGGGTAAGTATTCCAGTGGTCTCCCCATATACACCCCTTTTTCTCCCCCTAATAGCTGTTATTGGGGGGAGGAAAAGGGTTGTACATGTCGGGAGACCGCTGGAATACAGTTAAGTAAAAAAAAAAACATTAAAATCTAAATAAAAAAATATATATATTAACTAGTTTTAATACATTTTTATATAATAAACATATTCAATAAAAAAAACAAAAAAAATTGAGAATTGCCTTTTGGGACTTGAAATTTTCCATAGTTTTCCATCATGGGACCTCGCCGGATAGGTAAGTATTCATAAATACTTCCCGTGGTCCTGCCAGGCTCGCTGCGAGGCTGGTTGCTATCATTAGCGCTCAATGCGCTAATGATAGTAAATAGAGCCCAGGGAGTGTGACACGCAGGTAGAACCAATTCATCCAGAGTTCCATATACAAATTTCTACCTCTAAGGCTTATTATTCAGTATTAACAGATTAATATCTACGCTATCTAGCTATGGTATTGCAAGTTACCCAAACATCAAAGAAATCTTTAGTTCTCTTTTCCTTCAATTCCAATCAGTTTCCACCAAATCCATCTTAAAAAGATGTGTCAATAAATCATGAGAATGGAGGAGGCAAGGAACAAGATAGAAGATGCAAGATGGGTTTCTTAGCTGCTGCACTGATAAATAAAAGTCGTTTCTTTTTTCACCCCTTAGTCATTCCCTGCCCTCTAGGGAGAATACCAAATAAAGCTCATTTATCCGTTAAAGGGACATAGTTGAGGAGCTGGTCTTCAACATATTTTATAATCTGGAACTAAAAGTGATGGAGTAGCCGACAGCCCCAAAGACAATGTAATACATTTGCTTTCGGACTACTGCATTTGGGACAACTATGACAATCAGAGAGGCACATTTGATACAAGCTCAAAGGAGAGTAGTAGCATAATGAAAGAGTTTAAGAAACATGTCCAAATTCTGATGAGGACAAATCCTTTCAACTTTTCATTAAACAATAGTTAGTTCTGAAGAAGTACTGGAACTCCTTAACGGAATATCTTTTCTTCATATATTCTTTATTGACATAAAGGGCCTGATCCAGACCTACGCTGGCTGGCGTTAAGACGCCAGCCAGCAGCGTAAGACCGGCTTAAAAGCCAATCTGCGCATGCGCCGGGCAGATGTTGCCCAGTGTAGCTACGGCAACGCCCGATCGTTGATCGGGCGTCCATAGCAGTGCCGTAGTAACGCTGGAGGGGGCGTCCCCCAGCGTTACTACGTTCAGGTTAGTCTAGGTGGGCGGGGGAGTTAGTTTAATAAGGGAGGGAGGGGTTAGCGGGCATACGCTCATGTGTGAGCGTATTTTCCCTTGCTTAGGCCGGCTGAAGTTAGGGTAGCCTTCAGCCGGCGTAAGCGAGGGAAAATACGCAGGGGAGTGTCGGGCAGAGTGCATGCCGATACACTGTGCTTTACTAAGCACAGCGCATCGGCGTAGGTCTGTATCAGGCCCAAAGTTTCTTACAGTAAAATGATCCATCAACAATCAGAACTTGATTCCAATAATAATCACAAGACTGTGTATTTTCCTTGGTAAGAATGTATCATTTTGATTGTTGTTATGATAATCAACCCTTTTATTATATGGCCCACTACACTTTATTTTATTATCTAGTTCTTATTTTTAAATTGAGCCATTAACATTGCCCTGTGTGAAATAGCTTATAGTTTCAATTTGTTATCAAAAGCTGCTCAGAAAACAACAATGTTTTCAATGCAGGGGTTTATAATGGAATATCCTGCAGTGTTCCAAGCTGCTGAGTCCTTTCTTAAATGAACCGGTAATCCACCTCTACCAATCTGTGCTTTATTAATCAATAGATAAATGCTGTTTTCAAACATATGTCACCCATAGCGACTTATTCATCAGTCGTTTAAAACTCCAGTCCCCAGCTTTGTTTGGATATATCTTCAACTTTTCTATTGATGTAGTGCCAAAAACATGTCATAATTGGATAAAGCAAAAAAACGTTACTGTAAACTGTATCAGTTAAAACAGAAAACATTTCTTTTATTAAAACAAGTAAACAGAATATAAAAGTTTTTGGTTAAATAAATTAGTGATTTTGGATTATTTACTGCCAATGTACTATATGTTTCCTATAACAGTCCATAAGCAATTAACTATTATATAGCAAATTAAATGTAGAAAATGAAAACTAATATCTATTTGGTTTCCTTTTAGCTTTTTTTCTTTTGCCAAGCAGTGTGGGTTATTCCTGCTAGTGAGTTCCCTGGAAAATACCATGAGCCAGAATTACTAACCTGCGGGTTTGCAAAAGTCGAGATGTTGCTCATTGTAACCAATCAGATTCTAGATGTCATTTAAATATTGCATACTAGAGAATGTCAGCTAGAATCTGATTGGTTTCTATGGACAAAATTTCTACTTTTCCAAACCCGCAGCTTAGTAAATTTGGCCCCATGAATCATGAATCAAGGAGCATATCAAAAAGTTTTTGAATGTTGAATTAAAGCTACGAGAATTTTTTTAAAAGTTGAGTTGCATTTATGTTAAGATAATAGAGATGAATAGGCACAAGTAGCTGATCTAAGCCCCGAAGCTGCTAAATCAGTAAAAGCAGCGAGAGTAACAAACCCTCAAATAATGCTTTAAACCCAGGACATGAGCATAATGATGAAGGAGTGATGTGTATGGTTTATTAAAAGAAGAGACTAGACTGTGAGAATTCAACAGATGAAAGTAGAAGAGAGTCTCCAAGTGTCAGCTCTTGGGTAACAACAACCATAAACTGCCAATTTAGAAGCTTGTGCAATAGGTTTTGAATAAAAATGGAAACCTTTTCAAAAGATATGTTGATGCATTTGATGGCTGCCATTCTCCATATATAATGTGCTGTTATGCAAATGTGTTATTAATACTGTGTAGAAACATAAGTTCAAGACATGCCGATAAGGTAGCTTTGTATTATGCAATACTAGGAGAGAGAGAGAGAGAGAGAGAGAGAGAGAGAGAGAGAGAGAGAGAGACCCTGTAATCACAGTCGTCAGTCAATCACAGCTGTCACCTTCTGGGATCATAATACAAAAAACAATGGAAGGGAAGTGTTCGCGGGGTTATATTAAATAGTTCTTGTTATAACACAAACTCTGGATGATCACTTCTTTTCTCCTTATCCGTTATCAGTCCTCAAAAAGAATAAAGAGAAGTCCCCATGTGTGGTATCATTAATGCAATGAGAATAAAAAAGAGGATTACCACTACTCACATGGTTCTCCTCTTGCTTCTTTACAGTAAATGGATATTCAAAGATATTTAATGTCCTCTTCTTTATTCTTTTCTTTTCTTCTTAGATATAGTGTCCGTCTTCCTCTCCCAATCTCCACATAGAAAGAGAAGCGACACACCCTTGGGCAATAACGCTTAACCACCGGACAGAATATAAGATAAGTTGTACTCACACTTTTTTTCGTCTTTAAGTAGAATCTTTGAACTCTTTCTGTTTGTTCCAAAGGAACTTCCACAGCGGTGGCGTTCTCCTCTCGGCATGGACGGGACACTTCCACCGACACCAGAATCAAAAGGAGGCAATGACCTTGTGCAATAACTTTTACCACAGAGAAGGTTACAGGTAAGTTATACTCACAATCTTCAAGGAATTGAAAAAGGGCGGTTATTGCATGAAACGCGTTGGAGTAGGAGGTAGTAATTGGTCCCCTGACACTCCTGCAGTGCTTTTTTGTATATATATATATATATATATATATATACTGTGTATTGTACCTGCAAAAAGCCCTGATGAAAATTGCGCACTTAGCAATTGAAACGTCGGCCGGGCAGCTTATGTAACCTAATAAACCAAGTGATTATTACCTGAATGAAGTCTCCGTGAGTGCCTTCACCCCTCCTTCATATATATACCTATCACTACTGACAGAGCACCAGGAGCAAGCTTTACCTTTAGGACTTGAGTGCCGGTATCCAGAACTTATGATATTTTATATATATTTATTATTATTGACGCAACATAATTTTATATTTACATATGACGATGTAATGTTGCAGCTACAAGACCCCCAATAACAAGATAAATCTATTTTATCAACAAACTGTAGCTACAATATAATACAAAGGAGGGGGTGTCCAGCATCTTCAGTGTGGTGATGACAAAAAAATTCAAATGTATCAGTCCTGCGATCCCCCCAGCTGGATACCTCCACTTCCGGGGCACACCTGACACCCCTTAATTCACAATAACCCCAATATACACATTGAATCACAGTGACTACTTATCCAGCCAATGAAAAATCTAGAAGGGGCTGGACTGCAGCCTGGCTACAGTCTTATACCCAACTGTAATAAACCCACCCCCACCAGGCCCTACCCCTAACTACCTGATTGACATACCCCACTATGGCTGGTGTGCCTGCCTAGCAGCGAGGTATTTACTATTGTTCCTGCCAAATTCAGGCACTCTCTCCGTATAGTTTTAGAGTTAGGAACCCCAAAGCAAAGAAGAATGTTATGGTTTGTTGTTGGTTAATTGCAAGAGTGCTGGGGTGCCTTTTTTGTATGTGTGTAAATTCCCCATACCTTGCAGCACCTGCTCTATATTAGCTGGGTTTATGACTTCATGATGCAGCTGGCAGGGTGCAGGTGATACAGTCACAAGAGTAAGTTACTCTCACAGTATTTCATTCACAACTACTGGCTGCAATTCTGCTAATAATGGCTGCTGGGCTGAAACTGCTTTTCACTAACACACTGTCAATGAAAACAGCCTAAGCCTGCAGCCATTATTAGTGTATTTAATCTTTGATGACTGCATACCTCCTATAAGGGGTATGCTTACCACTAGACCACTTGATCTGGAGTGGAAAAAGGTAGAAGTGTTGTATAAGAAATTAGAAGATATTTATTAATAAATATTAATTGTACAATATTTGGTCATGTCTTGATTTTAAAACTAGCGATACCACTATTCCTCATCCTCTTTTACGTGTTAAAAAGTCATGAGTAAGAGAAAATCACAACTGTCTTTATTGCAAAAGGCAAAAAAAATGTTGTCAGTTTGTCAGATTACTGAAGTACTGTAAGGAAAAAGGCTGCAGTAGACACATTCTGAAGGTGTTTTATTGTGTTATTGTGTTACGGAGAACAAATGCATTAGTTTCACTCTGATCAACATGTTTTGCACTTTCTATTACCCACTTATTGCAGGAGCAATTTGCTAGATGTAAAAAAAAAAAAAAATGGATTTAAACAACGTGACTTATCTCTGTAATAGTGCACTAAGGAAAAGGCTAAATTTCTGGAAAATATAGATGGAAAAATCTATGCCTCTGTATGGCTAATATTGGTTATCACAATGCAGTATGATTGTCCCACATTAGCTACAGATTGAATCCTGATATTGCTGCTTTAGGACTAGAAACTTTTAATCTCCACAAACATAATATAGGACCGGATCCAGACCCCCGCACGTTTTCCATGCGTGCAGGGGTCTGTAATTGCACAAGCGAGAGGGGAGTACACACCCCCTGTCATTCCCCTCTTGCGTGTGGGCTTAAGTCTGCCTTAAATGTAGCATGCGGATCAGCGGTCCATACGACCACTGGTCCGCTACAGTGTGGGAGCCCCCTTCCACACTGTACACTTAGCATGCTTCCCCCTGCCCACTTTAGCGGGCGGAAGGGAAGCACAACCCATTTAATATAGTAAAGAAATAGGTAACAGTGGGTGAAAGCGCTGGGTAAGTGTGATAAAGGCAATAATAAAACAATGGTATTGCTAGATAAACCAATGTAGTACATGCATAGCGGCATATAGGGAAAAAGCAAAATTCAAAAAGTCACTTTCTGTAAGTTTGAAAAGGATGTCGATTTTGTGGTTTAGATTAAGCTTCCCAGAATCGGTCCATATATATATATAAAACAAAAGGAAAAAAAAATGTGTAAATATACACATATATGGAATGAACGATGGTAGGATGAAAAACAGCTATGCCTGAGTTAAAAATACTTTACTATTTAAAAAACAAGGCAATAAAATACAAATAAACAATAAACAGTCGAAAAAAGAGCAAAAGTACTTATAGAACGCTCCTTCCCCAGTGTTAAGGTGGTACACAAAGGGAACAAGAGTCTTTGATATGCTGGGCAGGGACGTCTCACACAGCCGACGATCAAGAAGACGCTGAACACCGTCTGAAGCACTGGAGCTTGAAGAGAAGCTATCAAGGTATTCTGCAGGAACGGATCAGCTTGACATGTTTCGGGAACACTTCCTTTTCTCAAAAGCGATCCGTAGAAGGTACAGGTAAGCGTTAAATAGTGTTTCCCGCAAAAGGTGTCTTTAGCTCCTCCTCTCAAGGCGGTACTAACAGGTATCATCCGGAATTTAACCCTATATGCAGCTATGTACAGGATAAAAATCAAAAGCCATACCTATTCATTATAGTATAATAAAATAAAAAGAATCAACCTACAGACAATCAATTGATAAAGAATTAAATATTATAAATACAGAGAAAAACAATTAATAATAATAAAACATTGTAAATAGAGATAAAACATTAAAGTTAAAATAGGTAGGTCCATAGATATATGAATATTATTTATGCTAATGGTGCAGAGAGAAAATAATATCAAATAACAGCATGAAAGAAATTGAGTGGACTCCATTTAAGAAGTTACAATAATGGACTACTGTTAGAGTGATTAAACGAAATGAAAATAAAGTGCATAGTGTAATATAAAAAATAATCATACAAAGTGTAACATTCCAATACGTCATATGAGAAAAAAAACAATGTGGCCATTAATATGGCATTACACCTATATAGTATGCCCTAGGTGTGGCCAAGCTCAGGCCTCGTGAGCTACCAACGGTTCATGTTTTCCAGGTCTCCTCAGATAGTCACAGGTGAGATGATCACTACCAACTGTAGATTTTTTTGAATGTGTCAGTTAGTAATGAACACACCTGTGCTCCAACAAGGAGACCTGGAAGACATGGACAATTGGTAGCTCACGAGGCCCGAGCTTTGCCACCCATGCCCTAGGTGATCGGGTCCATCATGATCATTGTACAAATTGCGAAATAAATGGGTTAAAATAGCTGTATCACAGGATTAGGTGACATAATATGAAAATAATATATGCAAGTGCTGATGTGACAGATAATAATATAAAAATAAAAAATAAATAACACACCTAAAATAACATATAATTAGCCATTGATAGGTAATCAATTATGCACTATAAATTGTGTGTTCATTAATGACAGTGCTCAATTATATAAATATAATAAATATAGCAAGGTGGAAAAAAAATTCATATGTATAATATACAAAATAAAGTGGATCCGTGTTTATATAGTAGTCAATTAAAGAAATTTAAACTGAATCCTAAAAGTGGACTCAGTCACAAAATAGTATTGAAAGATGTTAGAGAAAACTAACCATAAATAATTCAATTCAATATTTAAGTAGAATAGAATAAACCTCAACATAGAAATAATAAAACATTAAGTGATCCGCCTTAAAGCAGAAAAAATATTATTAGTTATGTACAAAGAAGTAGTATGGGATTAAGGGTCCATATAGTAATAAATAAATGATTGATGATCTTGTTTAGCTGGGCATCATATCAAAGGGTCTCTAATGAGTTGTGGGAGCTGGCAAGCACCCCTACCAACTCAGTATCCTAAGTCCCAAGAGACATGGGCCCTGATTCAGAGATTAAAAATAAGAACTTAAAGTTACACCTGGGTTAAACCATGTTGATTTCAGGGGAGTCAAATTTCATTTGTTGCCACAGTATTATAGTTAAAAGGTGATGTTTCCCAGCTCAAGTCTAATTAGCAGTTTAAAAGTGAAACTGATCAGGTATCTGTGTGCAATAAGTAAAAGCAAAGCATTCTCCCTGCATGCATAGAATAAAATTAACTTGACTCCCCCTGAAATCAACATGGTTTTGCCCAGGTGTAACTTTAAGTTCTTATTTTCAGCCTCTGAATTAGGCCCATGGTATACAGCTTGCATCTATACTCCAGTACCCTCATAATATAAGTAAAATGTACTCATTTATGTCTATCTCAGAGATATATTTCAAAATAAACACATTTAGAATTGATGGACATCAGAAGGGGATGATGATGTTAAACAGGAAGGACACTTCTATTAGAGTGAATATAGTTTTATGTTAAACTGGGGATTGGGTATTAACTGGATTAGTAGGGATCCCCATTTGTTGGTGGGAACCAGCAAGTATCCCTCCCAACTTGGTGGGGTAAGTAATTACCCCATTGCCCTAAACTTATTAATACCCCATAATTTAGGAGATATGGATAGAAAGCCCCAATCATGAAAAATAACTGGAACAATAAGACAATAGGCCCATTAATTGTCATCTCCAAGTGAAATGGAAATGGAATACATTTTAAGAATAAAAATCCTAGTGAAGGAAAAATGATAAAAGTAAAATCTAAAATCTAAGCACGGATAAAAACAGGAATAAGGTTACCTATGTCTTCGTGATGGTAGTAGTCTCCGTTTGTAAGGGGAAGTACTTACCGTATGACACAACGCTTGACCTACGACACCTAGTATTCCCTGGAAGTCCTCCAACCAATACTAACTAGGCCCATCCTGTATGGCTTCCAAGGTCGGATGGAATCGGGCTCATCCAGGATGGTATGATCGTAGGTAAAATGTGCTTTAAGGTTTGACTCCTCCTTTCTGGTAAGAGAAAAAGATAAAACGCCTAGAAGACATTATTGATCACAGGAACCACTTCAACTCAAATTCCTGAATAAGTCCATGTGGATATAAAGAATTCAAATTAAAAATGTATTCCATTTCCTTCTTGGCTAGACTAGATCCGGAATCATGTGACCGCCAGTGAAGATTCATCTTTTTAATGCCACAAAAACTCTCTATCCCTACTGGATCACATTTGTGATATTTTTTTAAAATGGGAAGACATAGGATGCACCTCCAGACCCTTTTTGATGTTCCTAAGATGTTCAGCCCATCTCATTTTCAAGGGTCTGGAGGTGCGTCCCACATACTCTAGACTACACTTGCATTTAATCACATAGATGCAGTTCTTGCTGTTACAAGTTATGAACTCATCTATGCGTGACTCCTTTTTATTGGATGCAGATGTGTGGCTAACTATTTTCTTAGGACCTTTTGTGTTTTTACAGAGTGCACAGTCGCCACATCTGTAGAAGCCCTTAGAAATCACCTTTGATGGAACTGTGCTCTCACTTCTAAAAGCACTCCTCACCAAATGGTCTCCTAAATTCGGAGCTTTTCTATAGATGAATTTTGGGTGTGTGCCAATATAATTTTGTAGCTCCGTATCACCCTGAAGAATGTCCCAGTGTTTGTAGAGTACTTTCTCTATCTCCCTATGATGTGTAGAGTGTTGGCTAATAAATGGTACTATCTTCATATTGAAGACTGGATGTGTTTTGGATTCAAAGAGAGATTTTCTATCTACTTCTTTTACTTCATCAATGGTTCTATTTAATATCTCATCTGGATAACCTTTAGATCTGAATTGGTTGCTCATAACCTCAGCAAGTTTCAAAAAGGTTGGCAGTTCCGAACAATTGTGTTTCAGTCTTAAAAACTGGCCTTTAGGTATATTCCTAAGCCAAAGCTGTTGATGGTTGCTTGTCCTAGGAATATACGAGTTGGTATCTGTTGCCTTCATGAAATTTTGGGTTTTCAATAAGCCGTCCTCAACATAGATGTTTAAATCTAAATAGTTGACAGAAGTCTCACTAATATCATATGTTTGTTTGATATTGAGGTCATTCTCATTCAACTTTATACAGTAAGCTTCTAGGTCTTCACTAGAACCACCCCAGACAAACAAAAAATCGTCAATGTACCAATGCCAGGAGACCAGACTCGCCCCCCCCTTTGGAATAATTTCTCTCTCCTAATATGCCAAAAATAGATTGGCATAACAGGG
Organism: Limnodynastes dumerilii; assembly: GCA_011038615.1. Lineage (NCBI taxonomy): Eukaryota > Metazoa > Chordata > Amphibia > Anura > Limnodynastidae > Limnodynastes > Limnodynastes dumerilii. Next base: position 6,848 of record WWET01000209.1, on the reverse strand, counting down.
GGCGAATCTGGTCCCCATAGCAGTACCACACACCTGGAGGTAATAATCCCCATCACTTTAGAAAGATTTAGAAAGATTCACTTTAGAAAGATTTAGATAAAATTCAACTGCTTGAAGACCCCTATTGTGGTCTATTATAGTGTAGAGGGAGGAGATGTCAGCGGTGACTAATCTCCACCCTCTACACCATTTTATTTCCATCAACTTTTTAAAAATATCAGTGGTGTCTTTAACAAAAGACGGAATATAACACATTAATTTTTGTAAATGATGGTCTATTAGTTGTGATAAATTTGAGGTGATGGAGCCTGTACTGGCCACTATGGGCCGGCCCGGAGGATTGTTGGCATCTTTATGTATATTAGGTAGAGTATATATCACAGGGATTGAAGGTTCCACCACCTCGATAAAGTCCCTTTCCTTAGTGGTTATGAAACCTTTCTTAACAAATTTTTCCACTAAGATCTTCAATTTATTTTGGTACTCTTTTGTGGGGTCTCCTCTAAGTTTTTTTTATAAGTCTTAGGGTCCTGTACCTGTCTTAATATTTCTTCTTTATAATTTTTAGAATCCATTAAAACAATCCCCCCACCCTTGTCCGCTGGTTTGACAATCACCTCATTTTGCTTTTTTAAACTTTTGAGAGCTTCCCACTCTCCTTTAGTGAGATTACTTTCCCCATTCTTCACTCTGTCTCTATTATTCTTTAATCTTTTATTGTGCAATTCATGTAAGTCCTTCGTAACTAATTTCTCAAAGGTATCAATGAAGTTTCCTTTTTTGTGACGGGGAAGAAAGTGGACTTAGCTCTAAAGGTCTGGTTGTGGTAGATGAATTAATTGAAGGTTCTTCTTCATCAATAGACTCTTTATGAAATAATTTTTTTAATGTTAATTTTCTAACAAATTTCTGAATGTCAATGAAGACATTGAAGGGATTGTACGTGTTGCTAGGAGCAAACTTCAGATCACGTTTTAATACTTGTTCCTTATCTGAGGTTAGGGGACGGGAACTAAGATTAAAAATCTGAGTGTCATCTTTATTCCTATTTTCTTCTGATATGTCCATATCAGTGGATTAAAATTTTTTTAAGACTTTTCTTATTTTTTAATCTAAGTTTTTTCTGCTTGTTGTTGCCTCCTCTATTTTCTCTTTTATGTTTCACACCGTGGGTGAGAGGGGCAGAAACTAGTTCCAATAAGGATCTCTCCTGTCCCTCTTCTCTTCTAAAAAAGGATGTTGTTGGAATGTATTGTATTCCCTTAGGGGGTCAAACCTGTTTTGTGTAGGGGAATAATAAAATTCTCTATTATACTCAGTGTATTTGGGATAAGGGAATGAATAGGGATAATGATTGTTCTTTCCTCCCTTTTGATAGTGTTGTCCATTGCCTTTGAAACCCCCTTTTTTTGGATAAACCGGTCTATTGTCTCTTTGTTGAAATTCTCCTCTAAACTGCGGACCTCTTGGAACATTTACTATAGTAACCCTAGCGTAAGTCACCTAACGTTACTAAATGCGAATCCGGTCCATAATTCTAGGCCAGTTATATAGCAATATTCCAGTGTTGGTAAAATGAAGATTCCTCAAATTAAAGAGTGAATAGGGCAAATTTACAATATATAAGATAGCTGATTGATAATTATATTGATGGTCAAAGAGAACTGACATCACGTAATATAAGTAAGATTTAGTTATAGAGATTATTACCCATCTTCATTATGGTCCTGTTTCAGAGTCTTACATTGTCTGGACCAGATTCACAATGAAGAGTGAGTAAGGTGCAGCCGGATCTGCACCTAACTCACCTGTTTAGCCCCACAACCCGGCACCAGGTGCCATAGGCTACCTTAAATAACTGTGCGTAACTGTGCGTATTTTCCTTCTTAAGAATGAAACTATGCATGGAGATTCGCTTTTTCCCAAGGCGGCACTGGGATGCCTCCTTTAAAGAAAGGTCAAAGATTTGACAAGTGATGGAAAAGAAACATTTAAATTACTGGAAATGTTCTTCAGGAAAAAGTAATACTCTGTAGATTCCAGGTTATACTTCAAATAAACTGATAATTTATATCAGTATACAACTAAATTAAACATGGAAATATTGGGCCGGACCCATACCTACGCCCCCGACAGTTCACTTACACACGCAAGGTGCGTAAGTGGCCTGTTTTGACAATAGTTAAGTACGAATTTTGCTACGCTAGGGTTACCATCGTAACCCTAGGGTAACAACTGGAGGACGCATGCGCCCTCCAGTCAAAGCAGGCCACTTACGCACCTTGCTTACAAATGGGCTGTGCTTCCCCTCCACCCGCTAAAGTGGGCATTTTGGAGCATACAAAATGTACAGTGTAGGAGGGGGCTCCCACACTTGTGCGGATTAGCGGTCGTATGGACCGCTGTTCCGCACGATTGCATTAAGGTTGCCTTATGGCAGCCTGAGAGGAGTGACAGGGGGCATGCACTTCCCTCTCTCTCTCGGACGTACAGATCCCCGCATGTTCAAGGAGTGTGCGGGAGTCTGGTTCCAGCCCATTGTTCCTTATGCAATAATTTTGTGCATGAATATGTGAATTTGTTTTATGTCTTATTTAAGTAATTTCATAACTGTTTATAACAATGAGATAATACATTATCCTGCTGCTTTTGTATTTTAAAACATAGCAGTAACACTTATGTCTAGCTGCTGTTCAGGGTGACATTTATATTTACTTTTGGGAATAATGGATCTATATCGCAAATATATAAAGGGTTTAGAAGCTCTTTCAGACATTACTTTAACACTTTAAAGTATAAAAGGCATACAACATAATATTTATTTTCTATAGAAAATAGATAAGAAAATGACAAGAAAATAATAAAAAGAAATAATATCAATAGGAATTCTAAACAATATTTCTGAGGCTATTGCAGGGGATTGATATCATATAAAAAGAATATAAAACTAGTCCATTCGCTTTTTTGTTTTACTTGTTTTATAAAATACTAAAATAAAGAATACAAAAAAGTATAAAACTAAATATTGATTAAAGAGCACCAAAAAATGAATGAAAAGACAATTTCACTGTAATCTCTGATACATTGCACCATACCTGGTTTCATTTCTGCTTGGTATGATCTTATTCAATTTTCAGACAGACACAGATTATAATATTACTTTTATAACCTAATGCTAAGTACAAATATTTAATTCCCCTTAGCTACTGTTCATAATACTGATTATGTAAGATTTGAAGCTGCACACAATATTAGGCTGCACAGTGTGTGGATAGACAGGTCATGTTCTCTGCAAAGGGAACTGCAATTTAAAGATCTGTTCTGTGCTCAGAATTTAATGAAACATTTTTAATGAGTTTAGAGCAACTGCATTTCAGGGGAGCAATGTCAGTGACCAAACAAAGCTGCACTGAAATATGCAAATTTATGGGACTTCTCACAAATTTGTGTGCAAATTAGTCAATCTACTGTTCCTTATATACATTAGTTTTTGGCAGAATTATTTCATTTTATACTTTCCTTATAAGGCTACACTAACCTTATACGTTAAATTACATAACACAAAACTGTGTCTTCTTAAACCGGTTCATCCAAACTTGTATATCGTGGACCACATTTTATAAAATGTATTTTGGGTTGACTGTCCATACACTGACTACAATGATTATTTATAACTATTGTCAGGGGCAGTACTAGAAATTTTTGGGCCCCATAGCAGAAATTGAAAGGGGCCCCCTAACTTAGGTCACCACTAAACATATATAGAGAATGCATAGAATTGCCTACACAGGAGCTGGTGCCAGCTGTTTCTTAAGCAGAACTATGGAATCTGTCTCCACATTGCTGTTATAGAGGGACATTGTGTATGGTCTGTCCAACCACTGTGATCTTTAATTGAAGCACTGTGGAGACAAGACCTGGACAAATGGTGGTAAATACAGGCGCGATGGAGTGATTTCCGGCCACCTTAGGCCTCTGGGCCTCATTGCACAGGGTCAAAATGCTGTGTTACCGCCTGTTCCTTCTGTTGTTGCAGCTCAGCCGTCGGCTACGGTCAGTAGGCCTGCAGAGATGTCAGCTTCAGCGGATGTGCAGCAGCCAGGGACTTCGGGTTCGCAACAACCACCTACGGTTCAGGGTGATGTCTTCAATAGTGGTGAGTTATTGCCGGCATCCGGTGCGGAACAGTCCCCATCGGTGTCAGATGATTTGTCATCTATAGGGTCCACAGAGTCTAATATTAAGCCTAACAAGGTAATGAAGTTGCTGCGTAAAACCCTGGGTTTGGGGAAGGTTACGAAGCCCTGCAAGCAATCGGGAGGGAGCGCAGCGGTGACCCCTATTGTCAATGCCATGTCATGCGAAAATACTTCCATCTATTGGAACGCAAGGGCATCCGTGAAGGATAGGATAAAAAAAGGAAAATTTGTTTGCATGTTCTCCATCACGGACGCTGCCAAAAAGGACCTTGATAAAGCCATAGCGAAAGGGGGCATAGGCGAGAATAATTATAAGACGTTCCAAAAATGGCTGGCGGGATTCTGTACTTTTGCAGCCTGCTATTTGGAGACGCGTAAGGATGAGTACAGGGCTATATGGTGCTATATGCATCTTGTACAGGATATTATGGAGTCTTTTAAGGGTAATGTATGGCGCGAATATGATGAGGGTTTTAGAACTAAGCAGGAGGGGCGTAAGTCTATGACCTTCGACATCAAAGATTTGGAGATATGGTCCAAGGTAACCAGTCAGGGGCAGGTAGCAGGTGACCCTCAGTCCTTTCATAGGCCCTCGGCAGCGGGGAGGGGTGGAACTTTCTTTCAGCAGAGGGGGAGATGTTTTAACTTCAACCGGACCCGCTGCACTAGGGGGCGTCCTGCCGGTACCAGCAATGCTGCCTTAGGTGCGGTGCCAATCATCCCTCAAAAGACTGTGGAGACAAGCTCCCGGGGGAGGCGGGGGACGGGGTCAACGAAGTTCCAGAGGTAATGCTCAGCAGGGCCCAGGGCTTCTGCATCTGATCACTATAGTATAGCTGCAGGGACAGACTCCTACAGCTCTGTTACAGTGACAAGACCCTCTCCTGTGAGTGCTTAGCACATATGATAAGATTTTACACCTTATCATACATGCAAATGAGAACAGATTAAAGCCCTGCCCATTCACAGGACAAGCCACGCCCCTAAGTGTACCGATTTTCGATTATAAAATGTTGGAGGGTATGGGACCTGATTCAGAGACTGAAAATAAGAGAGGAAAGTTATTCCTGGGCAAAATCATGTTGATTTCAGGGGAGTCAAATTTCATCTAATGCAAACAGTTAAGAGGTGGTGTTTCACAGCCCAAGTCTAATTAGCAGTGTAAAGGTAAAGCTGGTCAGTATCTGTGTGCAGTAAGCAAAAACAAAGCTGTATCTCTGCATGCAAAGAATACAACTAACTTGACTCCCCCGCAATCAACATGGTTTTTCCCAGGAGTAAATTTCCTCACTTATTTTCAGTCTCTGAATCAGGTCCCTAAGCTCTAAGATCTATTGCGTGACATTTGGCATGTGCATGCGCGGTGCCAGGAAAAACACCCAACTGCCGCAAATCAGGATCAGGTCCAAAATATTCAAATATACACTGTGCAGAAACGATATAAAGAGCCAGGAACCTTATACTGCAATGTGGGAGGCAGGGGGCGCCATACAGCTTACGAGGTACTGGTTTCACTTCTGTCTGTGACTTTCCCACAGTTATGTAAACTGGAGGTTAAACTGTTTGAGACATAATCGGTTTATCAGGCATAAATGTGTTTTGTGGGGAGCATAAAATGAAAGGACTTTGGTGATGTAGGGTTACCAAAATAAAATAATGGATTTTATTTATAGAAATATATTGCATTGTGAATGTGAACAATTTCATGAGTTTTCCCATATTGCCACAAATTTTTCTGGGCCCCTATAATAATATTCACCATCAGGAGCATGCTTAGCTCCTTTGGCACCCTGTCAAAAAAAATGACCAGTAGTGTTGATCTCAATATCAAATGACAATAGAGGTAGCCAATAGCAAAGCATCACAAACACAAATAGTTTATTTGGCACAGTTGTAGAATTAACCAATTTAGTTTTAAGTGTAAAAAACCACAATTTAAAAGCAGTTTGCTATTTCAGAGGCAAATCAGTGTTTGTGTAGGGAGCTTAGTGTTTTTATTTTAGTTTTATTTTACTGTGATATTGTCAATTTAGTGTTTCTGTTCTCCATTGTTAATAGAGCAGCAAAATCATCACTGGTTAACTTGCTTGGCACAGACTGTATTTACTTCTATAATTTTCTCTGTAATACTAAGCACAGTGTTCTATCAGGTATGATGTCCAAGATTCAGGCAAATGACTGTAGCTCTGTGTTCCAGGAGCATCAATCTTTAGTTATACCAGTTCTGGTACACAGGATATTATGTGCTACAGGAAAATACCTATTACTCAGAAATGTCATGCACAGTATGTTATGTACCCAATTTATGAGCATTATATTTTATGACATTGCCAGATAGCAAATCTGTTTTCTTAAGTATGCAAATGATATAGGACCAGATCTGAACTTTTGTTGGTTCTGCGATTGGAGCTACAACTATAGCAACAGCAAGGAGGGTATCAAGTTTTCCCAAAGCGCAAATCCTTTGTCAGTATGCTGTTCTGTAGCAATGCTTCTAGCGACTCCGCATGAAATACAAAATGCAGTTTAGTTTTAAATAAGGCTAGTGTATTTACATCTATGTGTAGGAAACATTTCTGTATCTACATATGTAGGATACATTTCTGTATGTACACAAGTAGGATATAATTCCTTATGTACACGAGTAGG
>WWET01000208.1:909075-921357 GCA_011038615.1 Limnodynastes dumerilii | reverse complement strand
GGTAGCCTTCAGCCGGCGTAAGGAAGGGGCCATACGCTCGCACAGGGGGAGTGCCAGGGGGGAGGCAGCTATGTAACGCTGAGCGTTAGCACGCTCAGCGCTACATCGTACCTCTGGATCAGGCCCTATGATACTGATGTCCATCGGCATTGTGCTGCTGGCAGCTTGTCTCCCAGAATCCAGCTATTGCAACATTTGGGCAATGGATAAATTTATATACAGCCATGGTCACTCCTCCAGAATGACCTGGGTATATTGGACAATCGATTTGATGCTTAACTCTTAGAACTCTAACCCTGTCTGAATTTAATCTAACCTAGGACCCAAGTGGGGCCTGCCAGGCAATGCCTTTCAGCCTAGTTTGTTTAGAACCATAACTTCTGTGACACTAAGAAAGAGAAGCTTAGTTTGCAGCCGACATGATCCATATGGAGCCTTTGAAACACTAACATAAACTTCTAGTGCATACTACGGTAAGTAAAATACAATAAACCGGTAAATGTTGGGGAGGACACTGGGAAACTACTGTGGGGCATAACAGAGGGGGCAAAACTATCAGCCATATAAAACCAGGGACTTTTCAGCTGGCCATATTATGAAATGGGGACACAACTGTGGCATAAAATTTTCTGATGGCACAACTAGAATTCCCTCCAACCCCCACCCCCTCCTTTTGTTTTAATTGGTTACTGAGGTAATGCTCCTCCACTCTGCTCTTCCCTGCAGTGTTTTAATGATAGAAAAGTCACAATTGTTTTAGTTAAATTGACTGATATAAAAAATAAAATAACTATTGCTGCAAAGTGGAATAAGAGCATGGTGTATATTTACCAGACGTACCATTACTATTAATAGCAGAGTAAATTGAAACATTGCCTATAAAGTTACATGGTTGGGGGACTAGATGTGGTGGTGTAATTTTGTTTGTTTTACTTAATATCAGACAGGGATGTGCCTCTTTTATTGCCATATGCACATTGCTTTATTTTTCCAAGGATGTAATCTTCTAACTTGTAATAGGTAAAGTCACTCAATATTAAGTCCTCAATGTGGCATTCCACTTTTTCCAGGTCTGCACAAGTTTTAGGCCTTGATCCAGAACTATTTTTTAAGTGGAAAGCGTTCTGTGCATGTGCATGCAGAATGGGAGCAAGCACAGAAAGATGGGTCCGCTGTGTGTTTGTTACAAAAGAAATTGCTAGACATTCTAGAAGTATTTATAATATGGATATATTTCACCTTTTTAATACCATGTTTGTTTTTAAATTGAGTTTAATAAAAGTTATATTTTAACATTACACTTTATATTCAGAATCAGGACCTGGTTTGACTATGAATATCATTTGGGTAATTATAACAAATACAAATTGGTTTTCTTCTATTTCTTGATTAGCTTTTATTTTAATCAGTGGTAGAAACCATCCCCCCCCCCACTCCTATTAATTATACAAGCAATTTTAGGGGGCATATGGTTCGTGTATATCTATATTTGACCTATATTTGGGTTTTGATGTTAAAAAAGTTGGAGTTCTGTATAACAAAAATATGCACTGTGCTGATATAAATGAATGTGATTAAGGGAGTGAGTATAATTAGAACTGTAATATGTGAAAGGGCCCAATAAGCATTTCACAGGATTAAGTATATCATCAATTATTTTGCTATTGTTAACAAGTGTTACTTTTTCCCAACACGACATTAGGCAACTATTCATAATCATTGATAATAAAAGTATGCTAAAAGCCACCACACTGTGTTTCTCAATAAACAAAATATTTTCTTACACTAATCATAAAAATTTTTTATTGAAAAGCTGTCAGTACGTTTTAAACTTTTATTTTTCAATAAAAATGTATTGTGTAGATCTGCAATAACCCTGCTACCATATCTAAACTAGTGTAGAGAAAGAAGAGTACTGATTTCTTAGCCGCTACACTGATGAATATTGTTGAGAGTACACTGTGTATAAAAATTTTTGTGCTCCTTGAATTTCTTGACATTCTTCTTTGTAAAATGTACTGAGCATGAATGATATTGCTCTGTGACATTTCCATAATGTGTGGGTGAGTATACAGTAGTTGGTAACCACAAACCTAAATGAAATTATTTTAACATGTGGTGTGTTTTTTTTTAATCCACATAATTTTCATATGTGTGGGTTTATAAGATCTGTTTTTTGCAGACACACATACTGTGTATTTAAAAACCTAATAGATGAGAGCATCTGGAGCTTCTCGTCTAGAGTAACTTTTTTGCTATTGATCTCTATTAATACATTCCCTAACTCATAAGTGGCAGCATTATCCATAATAATAATAATAATAATAATAATTAAAAAAAACAAATGCGGTTCGCCAGCACGATGTGTCAGTTTTAAATGTTTGCCAGCGTGATTTTGTGTCGTATTCTGGCAGTACAGCGCCGACAGCAGTCACTTTTTGACTGCTGCAAAGAAGACAACATGAAGATAATGACAAGTGAATATGTGACTGCTCCAGCGGTGACAGATAACATTTCCCCTATCCCTTTCCCTAATCCTCACCCTAACCCTCCCCGTTTATTAACTTTCCCTTAACCCTCCATGTCCTGCAGCCTAGTCCTAACCAAAACCCTCTATGTCCTACCTAACAGTAACCTTCCTTTCTATGAGCCTGTCCCCATAGCTCATCGCAGCTTGTGTTGTGATGAGAACATTTTGCTATTGGGAATGGGAACTTTGGTGAAATAGGGCTATTAAATATAAGGACCCAATGGTAAAAATCGTCCCATAAAAACAATCTCGTCTTTTTAGTTCTCTACCGTAATGTCTTAAACACAAAAGGAAAGTTTAGTGTGCATGTATTTTCTTTTAGAGTTACAGAAGTGAATCTATTGCACAGTAGAAGTAGAAAGTGTGTTTCTTTTGTTGCTTTTATTGCAGACATGTCTGTATTGTGGCTTTTTCCAAGGCCCAGCAGGACATTGGGAAAATCAATCAACCTCTTGGTAGTAGCGATTAGATATAATTGCAAGCAGTAATCGGTTTCTTTTTTAGGAACGTATCCTATGATAACGTGAACTCCAATAAAGATAAATTAAAAAATAATGTATCCTATGATATAAGTGAACTCCAATAAAGATAAATAAAAAAAGAATGTATCCTATGATATACGTGAACTCCAATAAAGATAAATTAAAAAAGAATGTATCCTATGATATACATGAACTCCAATAAAGATAAATAAAAAAAAGAATGTATCCCATTATATACATGAACTCCAATAAATAAAAAATAAAAGAATGTATTCTAAATGCTTTGACCCAGGTTGAATGAAGTTGGCAGCTTTGACACTGCTCGAAACTACAGTAATTTTGTGGAGCATCAGCATATATTGCAATTAAATATTCACCACTAACATGTTTTTGCATGCATTTTTATTAACAACAGTCTGTAATTTACATAAATATACAAGATAAAAAATATCCTGTATAAAATGTCATCTTGCATATAACTATATTAAAAGTAAAGTTCCAGAAGGAAACCGGTTCTTGACACTGTAACCACCCCTTCAACTCAATAGGGAATACACACCACATTTCCTCTGAAGATCAGACACAGATATAATATGACTGACATATTATTATTATTATTATTAATGCTTATTAATAGAGCACCACAAATTGTCTGCAGCACTTTACAGAGAACATTAGAAATTCACATCAGTCCCTGCCTTATTGGAACACACACACACACGTACACGTGGTAATGTTAGTCAGCAGCCAATTAACCTACCAGTATGTGGGAGGAAACAGGAGCACCCTGAGGAAGCTCAGACACGGGGAGAACATACAAACTCCACATAGATAAGGCGTAGTCCGGGAATCAAACTCATGACCTCAGCGCTGTGAGACACAAGTGCTACTCACTGAGCCACCATACTGCCTGGGCACTCTTTTATATGATAAATGTGCCGGTACTCCCCTAATGTTAGAAATGTATACGGTTGGTCCATTGTAGTAAAACCGTGTAAAACCTTGCCCCAGGTAATCATTTGGCTGCACTGTTGAAAAAGCGACGATACTGGACATAAGCCAGAGCTGTGCTTACATCTGTTTGTTTAGGTGTAAGCGCAGGATTTATTGGCACTGTGCATGTGCAGTCAGGGAGTGAGCACAAAAGAGAGGACACAAAGTTTCTGATCTGCCTGTGTTCAACGCTGTGCTCTGCACTGGTAAAACAGGGTGTTCCACTCTATTTAAATGTGAAGGTGGGTGATTTAGTGTTGCTGCGATGGAAGTAGCAGTCCTGAGTCTCTGAGCTTCCTCCTAAACCCCCGCACCAGCTCTGGTCTGGTGTAAGTGTAAGATGGAGGAGATTTTCATTAAGTTCCCTTATTCTTAGTTGTAACACAACACAACTCTACACACCTTGCAAATATTAAACTGGTCATTTTAAAAATAATGTTTTAATACACAACATTCTGCATTAGCTACACTATGCTGACTATTATTTTACTTTATTTTAGTAGTGTGTTTACACATTTTGATAAGTAATTTTTTTGTTTTAAATACAGACATTAATTATAAAATGGTTTTATTTTTGTTTAAAAAATGGTTTGCTTTTTTATGAAAGAATACATAAGTTATAGCAATTTAAATGCTTTATATATATCTTATAAACAGGTGTTATTATGATTTATGGGTGATATATATATATATATATATATATATATATATATATATATAAATAAGAAAAACATACAAACTTATAGAGTTTGATATATAGCACCTGCTATATAGTCTACTACATTACACCTCTCAACCTTATCTGCCCATGCAGATTCATTTATATGTTCAGTAGCGTGTCCTTATTTCATTGTGACCTATCCAGTGTTGCTAATGTGTGAAGCCTAAGTCTAGATAGCATGCTGTTATAACTCTGAATCAGGTCCCCAATGAAAAGCCCTGGTCATCACTAACTGCTCAGCCACCAGTGATAAATATCTCCCTATCATCTTTTTTAGTGCTATTCACCATCCAAAACAAAAATACGTGACAGCAGCCTCCACTAGTTTTTCACTGAGCTGATTCCTAAGAGGACAGATGAGCAGCTAAAAAAGAGCAAATCTACACCTCCTGAAACAATATTGAACTGCGAAGACAGGCTGGTTTAAATGTGTCAGATAACTTAGTTTAAAATGAAACATATTTGGTATTTGTGTGCTGTAGGAAAAGATTACTGTCCATCTATGGATAAAAAGTATTGTAAGAAAATTTACTCAAATTAACACCAGGGACCTGATCCACAGTTTTCAGCGGATGCACAAATCTGCTACCTGCACTGCGAGCATCCTATTTAGAGTTGCGACTTTTGCAAATCTGGATAGAACACACTGAAAAGGTATATGCATTAACAACATGCAAACGGATGCATAAAGACAAGTATGGTGAGATGTGTTCACAGCAGCCTATACAGGTTTAAATGTTTCAAATGTTTGGGTTTTTGGCTTATTTTTTAAATTCATATTCAAATTAAAGTCGGAAAAAAATTACTATAATCTGAAAACTAATGCCTGACTACAATAGATGCCAATCAGCTGTTAATCAGCCTAAAAAATCCTGATATTCTATCCTTTGTATTTTAAAAACTTGTTTAGGGAATGTTTAAATAAAAATACAGTCCATTTCTAGGAGCTCAGAGTTGGTATAAAATTTAGGTGGGAGCACATGGAGTCCACTCGCTGCAGCACTAACCCCTTTTTTTTTAGTTAAATTCAGTTCTGGAAGTGAGGAGGTATACCGGGGTACGCTATACCATCACTTCTCCCACTGATTTAATTAAGAATCTCCATTCACTTCTATAATGTCTATATTTTCATACCACCACTTCTAAATTTCCACTTCAACCACTGATTTAAATATAGTGGAATCCCCTGCATTAGTGCAGAGCACACAGATAGATGTAAACACAGGGGAATAGGCAGCAGTGCGTCCATCTTTCTGTACTCACTCCCGTTCTGCACATGCGCAGAGCATTTTTTTTCTGCTCTGTTTCCGTATGAAAAACATATAGATGTGTGCCTTACTTTCTGTATGTTTTTATATTGCTCAATTATGACAATACACATGTAGAGACAAGTATCCACCTGCCTCCAACGCTACTAGGAGCTGACAGAGATAAATGTGTGTGTCAGGATTGTTTGACATGCATGCATGCTGGTGTACATGTGGGGTGACTGTCACATTACATAGTAATTGTCTCATCTGCAGAGAGCTTTCCACAACTCAGAAACAATTTCACACCTGAAACTGAAACACCTCAAACTCTGTGTTCCATCTTTTACAATAACTGCTATTTTTTTTATTATACAATATCATATTTTCCTAGCATGTTTCTATGGCTGCAAACTACATTTATTGCTATGATATGATAAATTTGACCATGTGTCTAATTAGCTTAGAAAAATAAAATAGCAAATAATTGTTTGAATATTAAAAAACAAAACAAAAAAAACCTATGCACATTCTTCCATTGTCTTTAACATCCAAGATGTAAGCAGTAATGACTTTCCCAAATGTAATAATAAGGCAATTTTGGATAAGCCACATGCTTGTTCAGTTTTATGTGAGCTGTCAGAATTAGAGCAAACATATCTGACAGAGGTTATGATAAACATGGCACACATACTGTATCAGCTAGATTGAAACTAAAAATAAAAAAAGTTAAAAAAAATACAACTAGCAAACCTATGAGACACACAAGTTAGTTACCATATACTATTTCATCATTTCCCTAAACATGTACCTCTGTACCTCTCTATAGCCATGCAGATATTGCAGAATAAGATAAAGAATTCATTAACAAGTATTTTTCATGAGCTGATAAAATTTAGTTACAGTATATTAGCTAAAAAGGATACATATTTACATGTTAAAAATGCAAATACAAAATAGATAAAGACAAAAATAGTCAGTATTATTGGTACTTTCTTTTTTATTCATTCTTTTGTCCTGCAAATGTGACAGGATGTTATTGTTTAGGTTTGTTTTAATGCAACTAATTTTCATTCATTTGCCATAAGGATTTCATGCATGGATTTCTATTACTAGCTCTGGATTCTATTAAATTTTATTTGTTTTCTTCTTCCTATTTAACATAGTTTAAAAGTATGTTTAAAACCCACACAAGACTGAAATGTATAACTGACTTAGGAGAAACCTTTACAAATCAGGAAAATGTATATTACATATTAAGTTTGTTATTTTACTTTTAAATCGGATGGTTTATGTTGTTTTTTTTTTATGCAATGAAATCCCAATTAACTCCAACAAAAGCATCGCTGGCAGATAATAGTTCTAGTTTCCAGCTGTGTGGGAGCTACTGAAAAAATGTTGTCACATCGTTCAAAACAGTCTTCTGTAATCACAGAATCATTTTTCTGAATCTCTTTTCGTGTTGTAAATCAGGATTGAACATCATAAATTCAGTCAAAGATGTATACATTATACAAACGTTTTCACATCGTTATAAACGTCATAAGTAAATATTGTAAAAATGTCATGTAAGTATATTAACAGTAAAACATAGTACAGTAAGAAATATAAATAAATTCATAGACATTGCTTGCTTGAAGCCATAGCAATTTCTATCTTTTGCAAAACCTTGTCATTAATGTACAGTTTTAATGATGGGACAGTCAGTATTCCCTGTCACGGTTGCCTTATCGTTTCCCACATACATGCAGATTACACAATATAACACACTATTACACATTACACAGCATAACACATTATAAGACAGTATTACACAACATAACAATATTATCCTGTATAATACGGTGTAATACTGTATCATTTATACAGTATTATACAGTATTGTATAATACAGTGTTATATAGCATTGCACAGTATTACACAGTAAAACACAATATTATAAAGTATTACCCATTATTACACAGCATTACACAGTATAGCATAGTATAACACAGCATTACACAGTATAACACAGTATAACACAATAGTATACAGTATAACACAATAAAACACAGTATTATACAGTATTACACAGTATTATACAGTATTACACAGTATTATACAGTAAAACACAATATTATACAGTATAACACAGTATTATATAATATTATACAATATAACACAGTATTACACAGTATTAGACAATATAATACAGTATAACACAGTAAAATACAGTATTACACAGTATTAGACAATATTATATAATATTATACTGTATAACACAATATTACACAGTATAACACAGCATTACACAGAATTACCCCTTATTACACAGTATAACACAGCATTACACAGTATAACACAATATAACACAGTATTACCCATTATTACACAGTATAACATAGCATTACACAGTATTAGACAATATAATACGGTATAACACAGTAAAATACAGTATTACACAGTATTAGACAATATTATACAATATTACATAGTATTACCCATTATTACACAGTATAGCACAGCATTACACAGTATAACACAATATCATACAGTATTATCCATTATCATACTGTATAACACAGTAGTAGACACGATCAGATCGAAGCTATGTAAATGATGTCAGTGCTCACACAGATTGGTAGATGAGAGCGGTATAGTAACAAGGAGGAAGCTGAGAGGGATCAAATTGTCACATTATTTTCATGGTTTTTGTTTTATACACACTGACACTTTATTTCTTTGTTACCATGGAGTTTACCTCCGTTTTAGTGGCAATTAACCTCCAATTATTACTTCCTCTGTCCTTATACAATTCCCCAACTGAGACCCGACATGGCAGCAATTTCTTGTCATCAATGTAATGTTATGATAGCAAATGGGTACATTAAAAGCACCACCAGCAATGATTAATGTAAATAATAATAACATCAATATAACAAATGTACTGTAATAGCACCAACAGAGCAGGACTTGCTTTTAATCAATGCAATGATAATGCGGTCATAATATAATAATAATAATAATAATAATAATATAAATATAATAGTAATAGGTATGAGAGCGGGTGTGTCATTAGAATGATCTGCACGGAGGGGTTATATACATCTCTATACATCTAGCTACAGCAATACTTCCAGATGACTCGTTATTTTCAGTGTATTGAAGTTATTTTAAAGATATGTTCTTTCTCCATATTACAATGACCTCCGGTATGATTACTTATCATGTATGTAATAATGGCTGGATAATACTACTGCTAATAATAATAATCATTCATTATAATTATTATTCATTAGGTTGCAGAGGAATAAATACATTTTGATCATGGATAATATTTCTCATGTCATTGTGAAATTCATATTTATATATTGCTTAAGAAGATGTCTAATACAAAGAATAAACCATAGATGACTGACATCGGTGGAAAACATGCTTTACAAGGGGCATATTACTAAGAAAGACTCAAATAATCCAAGTGTTCTACACGCAGAAAGCGATGATCGCGGCTAGGAGTGCATGAGATGTAATCTATGGGTATGAGATGTGCCAATTCCCGGCATATAGACCCGCAGATATTTTACATTGTGCCAGAGCTATCACAGCAGCCACATCAAGGTCAGGAGCAAAGACCATTATCATCATCATCATCATCATCATCATCATAATAAAATACACAACTGCTGATTACTGAGAGTTTACTTTAACTCACACAGGATACAAGTATATTATAACCACCATTATAGAGAAATCATCATCCCTTTGCCCAGATAGACAGTCACTGCAAGCATCTGAGCATAAGTGACCCGTTTAATTCGCATGTTTTACATGACTTTTGCATTCTTTAACGTGCATTGCTTTATTGTTATTTCCCCTATAACAAACACTGCGGCCAGTTGAACGATACAGCGCTTACTATGGTGGTTGGGGGAAAGTATTCTCCTTTTTGTAGGGCACAGCACAAACCCTCCTATACGGCAGCTATTAATTAGATATTAATGTTTTGCGCCCATAGATCTTAGTTTACATGCAGCTGAACGCTCTTGCTGCCCCAGGTTCATTATATGGTGATTCCCTATGCGGGGAGCTATCTGCTCCCTGGGTTTAAGCATCAGACAAGTTCCTTCATAGACCCTCCCCCCTATCACCATACGCCCCTTCTAATTTCTTATGTAGGCGGTCCAGAGAAGGGTGGACCAATCAGATGCTGTCTCAGGAAGCGTATTACAGGCGCTAGCGCCATGCGATTGGCTAATGCCGATAGGCGGTGTGGCCAGCAGCGAACGGCTGCCAGAGAGGCTGTGAAGGTGCTTCATACTGGGGGTTATTTGAGGTGTTTGGCGAGTGACAGCCGCCCGGGAATCAGAACAACCAGATACTGAGCGGAGCATCATGGCGGCAGCTCAGGGACCAGCAGTGGATGTACCAGTGTGCAGGCAAGTGACCCAGGACACCTTGTCATTACTGTCACCTTCACTTATGTCTATCGCGCTGTGTAGCCTGTGGCGTAATCCCTGTGTGCTCTCTGGAGGTGTCTAATGTGCAGTGTCCTGCGATAGAGGCTGCCGGGTGTGTACCTGTCTGCACTGGGTCATGTTGGTACAGGCTGTGATAGCGGGTGCTGCCGGGTCTCTGCACTGGGTCATGTTGGTACAGGCTGTGATAGCGGGTGCTGCCGGGTCTCTGCACTGGGTCATGTTGGTACAGGCTGTGATAGCGGGTGCTGCCGGTTGTCTGTACTGGGTCATGTTGGTACAGGCTGTGATAGCGGGTGCTGCCGGGTCTCTGCACTGGGTCATGTTGGTACAGGCTGTGATAGCGGGTGCTGCCGGGTCTCTGCACTGGGTCATGTTGGTACAGGCTGTGATAGCGGTGGGGGGATGCCGGGTGACTGCACTGGGTCACGTTGGTATAGGTTGTGAGTGGGGGGATGCCGGGTGTCTGCACTGGGTCATGTTGGTACAGGCTGTGCTGCTGTCTGGCTGCGTGTATGTGTGTATATATGTATGTATACACGCAGCCTGGCACTGGCACATCTGCCGCTCTTCTCTCATACACGATAACCTAAGTGACCGTGTGGCAGGTGGGGTGACAGTGACTTCCCTGTGCCTTGGGGCTCAGCCCCGCTCTGACAAGTGTCGCATCACCGTTGGCTGTGATCAGTGAGGCGCAGACCCCGGGGAGGAGAAGCCTTGGCGGGCAGTCAGGTGTGAAGTGACCGCAGCGTCTTGTGAGCCTTCTCCACTCATGTCTTGTCAGGCGAGTGGTGGTTCCCTCCTAAGTACACCGCACTGGTTGTGAGAGGGCTGGCATGTGTGTTCTGCAACCCCTTCTTCCCAGAACCCCTTACAGCAAGGAAAGGGTGGGAGGATTGCGTACACAGTACATGAGTTTTTCCTTAGTCATTATCCTTGCTGTTACTTCTGAAATAAATACCATTATATGTGCTTGGTGCGATGACTGCAGACTATGATGCAGAGTATTTCACAATGTCCTATAGCAGGAAGAAGAATGTATTTTCTCTTTCTCTATGTACAGCATGACTTTATTGGTTGGGTGATGAGTAGGACAATGCAAAGGTGCATTTTCACATCACATGATGCATCGCCTTTCACATGCATATGTACTGTTAGCATTAAGTAATTATTGCTTAGTTATATGGCACAACAGATTCCTAATTTGGGGGAGACACAGGGGCTGATTCAGAGATGCACTTACACCTTTTTTTTAGGTGCAAGTGTACAGCTCGGCTAAACCATTTTTCAAAGTAAGGGGTGTTAATTAAAAAAAATTTAAATGCAGGGAAAATACATGACTTTTACACATAGAACTAAAATACTGCATAACTCTATGTTTATTCTATAAAATAGAGTTGAGCTAAGAAATTTCACCTGAAATATAATATTTTCACAATTTAGATTTGCCTCACCTTGCAGTTCAACATGGAATTGCTCAGGTCTACACTTGCACCTAAAAAAAGGCATAAGTGCAACTCTGAATCAGCCCCCATGACTTTCCATGAGAATTAATGCTTTTTTTAAATGTCATTTGCAACCTATCTGCACTCTTTCACAAAATATATACATTACAATAGCTTTAGCAATACTGTAGGACACTGCCACTTAAAACATCCAAAGCAACATGATTTTACTAGTAAATTATATGTAGCTAGTTATTTCTTTATAATTTTCTGTTCGCTAAATTTTGAGTAGAATAATATTTAGCAGATGTTGCACTGCATGTAAATAAAAATAGCTATATCTTGATAATGATCTTAAAGGAGGAGGTGTCTGGTTGATCCAGCATTTAAGCAAAAAAAAATAAAAAATT
>WWET01000208.1:864158-908985 GCA_011038615.1 Limnodynastes dumerilii | reverse complement strand
ATATATCCAACAGAAGGAGGCAAATTGAAATTGTGCAACCAGAATTAGAGTTGATGTTTCCTAACTCTACTATGAGCAGCATTAAAGCTGTTCTATATTTGTGCAATAAACCAAGCACACCTCATTTTGCAACGTGGTTCATGGTTAGTTTAGGTGCTGATGTGAACCTTATTTATGCTGTTACTCACATATTCTGAATCAGGTACATTGTGTGCAAGAGATGAAACCTGACCAATACTGTATGTATTTCACGGTATTCACTTGTATAGGAAGTAGACCTTGAAGTATAATTGTTCACAACACACAAATATGGGACCATTGAATAAAATAGCTAGCACCCCCCGTTTTTTGCCATCTTCACCTGTACTATTTTTTTTCATTCCTGTCTCCCTGATTATAATTTACTATACCTCTATTGTAGCTCATCTTAAGGTGAATAACAAACACATTGCTTATTATTGTGCTTACTTTCTTGCATTTAGGCTCCTTTAATGTCCTGTATTTTTCTACTTGGGCTTTAGTTATTCGCATTGTGGGGCTGATTCAGAGTTGCACTTCTACCTTTTTTTAGGTGCAAGTGTAGACCTGAGCAATACCATGTTGAATTGCAAGGGGAGGCATATTTAAATTGTAAAACCAGAATTAAAATCAGGAGGTGAAGTTTCTTAGCTCAACTCTATTTCATAGATTGAACATAAAGCTATTTAGTATTTGAGTTATGTGTGCAAAAGTAATGTATTTTCCCCATATGTAAAATATTTAAGATGAATTAGCACCGCTTACTTTGCAAAATGGTTTGGCCGAGCTGTACACTTGCACTTGTTTTACCCTTACTCCCAAATTCTGAATCAGCCCAATGGTGATGCTATTTTACTACACAATAAGTCACAGCTGTGTAAATCTTCTAACTCTACATTCTATTTAGAAGGCAATACTATCTGCAAATGTTTTTAATATGTTTTATGGAATAACAGTATATCTGCATTTTAGAGATGTTAATAATCCTAAAGATGATTACTCTCATCCGATATTTAACCTCTGAGCCAGCCGTGTATAACAGACGTTTTGTGAGTGGGTTGCAAATGGCAATATCCTGTTGACTCATATTGATAACTAGAATTTTTATTGTTGTTACAAAAACACACGTCCTGTATTTTTCCTACCACTTTTAAAAGGTTTTTTTTGTCACTTGTGGCGCCCTATTTGTACAAATTGCCAACAGACCTGCCTTGGTTATGAAACTGCTTGATTATTCTCAGTCACCCGTGATGCTTCTTGACTGCATATTGTTATGGGATCATATACTAGCTCCAGTGAATAGTACAATGTAACAAAAAAATAAAAATTGTGCTGGCACTAAACATTTCAAGTTCCTATGGGCTACTTCCTATATATATATATATATATAAAAGGTACACCTAGGAATAATTAATCACACGCATAAATACATAAGGCCAAAGAAAGATCATGGACCTGATCAAGAGTTCTTGGGGGCAGTGGATATGCAAATCTGCTGTCTGCCCTGCACCCATTCAGCTCTTTATAAAACGCAAAGAAAAGGTGCATTCATTTGCAACATGCAAACAGATGCGTAACGGCAGAGGCCACGAGGTGTACTCACAACAGCCTATAGAAGTTTGCATGTTAGGTTTTTTTTTCATTTGTAATCACATTAGTGCCCTAAAAATGACATTATGTAAATGACAGTGTCTTACATAATGCCTGATTGAAAACCCACGATTGTAAATATTATTTAAAAAAAACAAAAAACCTTTAAAAAAAAATAAAAATTATAATATAAAAAAAAAAAGCTGCTCTGAGCTGGTGTAAAATATAGGTGGAAGCTCAGGGACTCTGGGCTACTACTTGCACGTGTAACAGCACTAAACAGCCCCCTTTTATTTTAAAAGTTTTAGCACTCCACATTGTGCTAGTAAAGAGCACATGGATGTGGACCACAGGCAGATGGGCAGAAGTGCGTCCATCTTTCTGTGTCTGTTCCTATACACGCATGCACAGAACTCATAACCATTGCGCTTCAACATTAAAAAAAAAATGAATGTTCATCTCTGGATCAGGTCCCATATGTATAGAATTTCCTTTTTGTCCACTTAAACAGGAAACTTCTATAAATGAATTTGTCAATATATTAATTTTATTATCCAGATATTGGACTAGGTTTAGTTTGAAAATGAGAGGAATGTTACATCAAATTAAATGTATTCTATGTCTGCAGGGAGAATACTCTGCTTTTACTTATTGCACACAGATACTGACCAGCTTCACTTTTACACTGTTATTTAAACTTGGGCTGGGAAACATCACTTTTCAATTATTATATTGTTTGAAACAGATAAAAATAAACTCCCCTGAAAACATGGTTTTGCCCAAGTGTAATGCTGAATCGTGGCCATTATGGGTTTTTTTTTAAATTAGTAATTTTTTTGTGTGTGCATTTCATTCTTGGGCAGAAAACATTCAAATATCAAGACCAAAAGAAAAATACATTGTACTCTGTTATTCTTCCTATTCTTGCAAATTATATGAAAATGTAATAAATAACTTTGATCTAGGTTTAGAAAGTTTTACTCTGCAAGAACAAATGCTGTACAGTGAAACCGATGCTCTGCTGCTATCTGACTCGCAAACAAAGCTGGGTACAAAAAAAGCTGGGCAGGCAATGCATCAAATTTCAAACAATGCAATATATATTTAATGATTTCTCTAGCAACTATCAGTACACTGCTTCATACGTTCACTCTACACACAATTTACCAGCAGCTGTGATTTTATTCATTCTTTGCCATAAGTAGGCTGATCCAGACCTGCACTTATGCCTTTCTTTTTAAAGGGCTAAACAGGTGCAAGTGTAAACATGTGCAAAACCAATATGAATTGCAAGGGGAGGCTAACTTAAAATGTGAAAACAGAATTTGAACTGAGAGGTGAATTTTCCTAGCTTACCTCTATTTAAGCTCTATATGCAAAGGCAAAGTACGTTTTAGTTGAGCTCTACACTTTTTGCCCTTATTCTCAAAGAGGCTGATCCAGATTTAAGGGAGCATGGGCAAAACAGGAGCCAAACCATGTTGAACTGTGAGGGAAGGCATAATCAACTGATGGGTGAAATTTTCTAGAACAACTAAAGCTATGCAGTATGTTAGTAATATGTACAAAAGCAAAATAACAAACTCCTTTACACCCCTCACATTGCAGTGATTGGTTTTGCTCGGGGTTACAGTTGCACTTACAATACTACATGATCATTGGAGCTTACACACTGATCAAATATTGCTGCAAAAAATCATTTATTGTGTGATCTGCACAATACTCATGTCAAAACCATGTAGTGTACCTAGCATAACCCAATTCTCCGAAAGATTAAAAATACACATGCTTCCTATAATGATGTCATAGTAATAGTGGCTATCCTATAAACCACTTCTGTTTCTGTTGAACAAATAGGCAACTAAAGATACCAATAAACATGCAACCTAAAAAACTGTCATATATTATCTTTTATCCTCTAGAGCAGTGTTTCCCAACCCTGGTCCTCAAGTACCACTAACAGTCCATATTTTCCAGGCCTCCGCACAGAACAAGTGGTATGAGTACCACCTATGGAAATTTTAAAATGTGTCAGTCAGTAATAAACATGCCTGTGCTCCAGCAAGGAGACCTGGAAACCATGCACTGTTAGTGGTACTTGAGGACCAGGGTTGGGAAACACTGCTCTAGAGGTAGGTGCCTAAAATAGGTTTTTCTATTACAAGGGGTTAGGTAGATGCCTTTGTATCACAAATGTGATTGATTTTTCTAGGTTTAAAGGAAGGAAAGGACTGCAGCTTTAGATCATTAGCTCCCGGTTTATGGATATGTCTGTATGAGGTCCTATCTATTGCAGGTCTAATATACCACAATTACTCTCAATGAGTAATTGAGAGAATAAATTACATACTCCATGGGTATCCATCCACCTAATCCTGACTGGAATACATGATGTTCATTGGAAGATTTCTCTTTACAAGCAAAATGGTGGCAGTCAAAATGACTCATGTTCCACACACTTCATAGTGTATGCAGTTGACCCAATGTTAGAAAAAATAAATAAAAATGTACATCTGGAATATCCTGTTCACCTGCCGGAGAGGGCGCAAATGAAACATATGCAAACTAGATTAGAGATGAGCTGTAAACTTATAGCGCAACTCTAAACTACAGTTTAAAATATAAAATTGTTCAATATTTGTAAATCTTCCCTGCATGAAAAAAGCCATTAATTAATTTCCACTACTCACATTGCAGCATGATATTTGCATTTATTTTATGGCTGCTGCTAACTCTGAGAGGATAAATAAGGACCATTAAAATGGGTAAAAGTGGAAACAAATATATATAAGACACCTTAGTGTCAAAAGGCAAAGTTTCAATGTTTTTTTTGTAAATGTTGTATAATGAATATTCTTGGGGGGGGGGTGAGAGCTTTTTTTCAGATCCTTAAAACAGGCAATGGATAAATACAAAGTAACTGCGTGTTTTGTGGTCCTTTCCTTTCTCTAAAGTAAAAACAGATCCTTAGGGGTATGTGACGTGTATGATCACATTCTGGTGCAGTCATTTAGTCACTGTGGATGTAGTATTGTTATAATTATGTATTTGTGCTTCTTGCTCTAATAAACTCGGGATTCGCTCGTATAGGGAGTCTCCGTATGCAGTATTGCTTCTTCTGGACAATCGCCATTTTCCGAGAGGTCTGATTAGTGAGGGCAAATAAAAACTCTGCTAATGCCTGTCTATAGGAGCACGGAAGGTGTCATAACGGGACTTGTCAGTCAGTGATGTTGTCAGCATTTATTTTCTAAACTGGAGCCATTTTCTACATGTGTGCAGGCACTGAGCCGCTGAATGTGACAGGACGCTCTGTGTGCTCGGATCAGCAGGGGGAGAATATCTGCCATACACCCGGGGACGCGATCCCTGGGATCCGGCAGGAGAAGGGTGCGTGACTGTGCCCTAGCCGGGAGGACATTTGGCGCGCCCATGCACGTGACCTCCGCACGAGTGCAGGCGCGAGCCTCTCCTGCCGCCGCGAGAAGAGACAAGAGAAAGAGAAGAAAGGGGGAAAAAAACACTTGTAAACAATTCTCCGCGCGCCTGGAGCAGGCGAGCAAACTTACCGCTGTGCTTAAGCAGGGTCAGATCAGGGGAGGGGGATTTCCCGCATTAGAGATCTGTGATTGGTCCTTTGAGTGACAATCACACGGTTAGTCCAATAGAATGAGAGAGGCGTTTCTGTGGTGACGTCACAATGGTTTGCGAAACAGAGCTCAGTACAGTAAAACTATTCCCCGACTGACTGCAGAGAGGATCGCATCGCAGACGTTCTCTCCTACTTTAGTCCTCATCAGCTTTGCTATAATCCATTAGGTTGGCGTTTCTCTGTGGACCGGCTCCTTGGCTCACTACAAGCGTTTTGTCTGATCAGTGACCGCCGTTATCCCGGCAGGGACGGCCATGATTCGCGCGCTGTAATGTAAGTGGTGCCGGTGCTCTGTTCTTGTTGTCACGGTGTGTGTGTTTGGCTGTATAGCTGCCACCTATCGGCGATGCCGGCACCGTGAAAGACGTGGACGTCTGACCCATACAACGAGGACAATGTCTGCAACCCTTTCCTCTCTATCACTGGGAAGCTTCCCCCGGACTTCAGATTTATCCTTGTCACTTACTGTGACTGTCTGAGGTTTACATGCCATGTCAGCTGCAGTGTATATAAATGAGGCAGCAGAGGAACCTACCACAGGATAATGCCCTGGCTGATTGTGTACTCTGCTGGATAGGCAATGTCTCGTGTAAAAGTATTTTCCATCCTGCCGCATCTGACTGTATAGTCTACTTTATAATAAGGACGTATATCAGGGGCTGTCTCTGTCCCAGCGTATTGTTACACAGCGGAGCTCTTGGATCATAACAAAGACAAGGCTAGAGGGAACATTGTGGCCCTTCCTGTTTATAAAGCAGTGGCTAGAAGCCGTCTGTGTGCTCTTTACTATTTCCATAGTATAATAACAACGTCTAATTGTAAAGGGCATTAATGTTTAAATGAGGAATACACTTTATTAATGAAGCGGGGTTTGCTGGTCACTGCTGTTTATATTGCTTTCTCTATGTTCCACCACAGCATGTCTGATTTGTCAGGAGTAATGGAGTGAGATGGAAAAGTGTCATGTAAATGAGTTTTAAGCTGTTCTGTATTGTAGAAAGCTCAACCATAGCTTTGGTGGCAATATATCTGTAATCAGTTTGTTCTTATAAATGGAGAAATGTTTCTGTATCTCTCCTCACTGGATGTCAACATCACAATGCTTAATGCAATAGTAAAATCTTTTAGGACAGTGGTGTAGCACAAGTGATTTATTAACTATGTCCTCAGCAGTGCATTGTCACAGGTATAGCTGCGGTCTCCCGGTGTCTGTGCAGCACTAACTTACAGAAGCAACCAATGATTTCATGAGGATGGCTGTTGTAAGGACTAGTGTTGCACTTGCTCATGTCTCTTGTTTTGAGCAGTCTTTCTGATCAGCTTGTTGTGCACCAGTTGGTTATGTGTCAGTGTTTCTCCCTCCCCCTAGTGAAATGAGAAGTGAGCTCCCTCACTACTATAAGCCTATTGTGACGCACTTACTACAACTCTCGCCTGTGCCAAACCTCTCCCAGACTTGCTGTGCTCAGCACTTCACAGAGAGAACAATAGGGAGTACTGCCAGCCAGCTCCCAAGAGAGTCACTGCAAACACTAGAACCACAGCAGCTACGCTTCACATTTCAGCACCCCCAGACTCATAATGATCTGGAAAATCAGCCTATTAGGATTTCAAAACTGCTGATGCAACTCGCTTTACTTTTACTTTAGTGAACATTTTAAGCATAGGGGGAAAGCTACATTCACAAATAAAGTTGTTAAAAGAAAAGGATTCTTTTACTGTTGATTACCCCTTCCCTCTTTTGTCTACATAACTGGTATTGAGGCTAGTGTTGTGACAACTGTTATGTATCATCATGTTTGTAAGTGAGTGTTCTGCCATCACAGACATTTAATATCAACTTGATATGGTCTTGTTGAAAACTTGTCACACTGTGTCCTGCGCATACAGACATGACCTGACATGATCGTCTGAGAGCATTTAGGGATTTTCCTGATCTACATCAGGTTGTTTAACTTTTTGCCCTCTTCTTGTTTGGCTTCTTTAGGGATAATCGGAAAACTAGTGCAGCCATTCTAACTTAATGTGAATGCTTTTAGATATATTACTATTGTGTGGTCTCTTTCTAGTGTCCCACTTAATTTTTTTTACGTTTAGCTCCAAATAGTGTATTAATTGGCATGACTTCCAATATGTATCAACACTCAAAATTTCTGAAAACTTATAATAGGATAAAAAGATTATTTTGGATTTAGACATTTGTACATGTATTTAACAGTATATGTCCTCTCCAGTGAGAGCCTTAACATGTGGATGTCAAGTGTTGACTTTTTGCGTGCATGTTATCTTTCTAGTATTTGAGGGTTCTTTACCCATAAGGTCCTAAAACATTTTTTTTTTTAATGGAAACTAGATATTTGGTGTTGCAGTAATATTATTTTGAAACGTGTGAATTTGTCTTGTGTTAAATTTTCAGTATGTACTTTGAGTGATTAGGCTTTGGTATATTGCGCCTTGCATATTGGGATCTATAAAAATCCTACCAGGACTTTCACTTGTGGCAAGATTATATGAATATTGCACTTTCAGTGGCTTTGCGATGACTAAAATTGTGTTTATAAGAGTGTTTCGGGGTTTGTCATTCTGTCCACCGCTAACCTAAAGGTGCAGTCCCTGAAAGATGTGAGAAGCGCAATTTGCAAATTAGTTAACCAGCATGTTCGTTTTGAATTAATCATTTGTATTATTGGTGGAAACTACTACAAACCTTGAATAGATTCTCACAACAAAATTTGTCCCTTTTTTTGTGCTTTGTATGGTAATTGTTTAAAGATGACTATATTGGACTGTGTCCGTTTTAATTCTGGCATGCATGGCTGATGTTGTCAGGTGATTCTTTTTGTTTATATACATTGCGTTTCACCCGATGAAAGCTGATCTCAAAAGTTTGTTGTTTTTGGTATTTTGTTACAACCAAAGATCTTGTAATGTTCAACAAAAATTGTGAATTGATATGTAAAAGCATCCCATTTTCAGAAGTTTGCTTTCTATACAGCTCTGCAGTAGATTTTTGCATGTTCTAAACTAGTTCCTCTACCACATCTTCAGCTATTTGTCTGTAGCTCATTTGTTTTGCAGTTGAACAAAGCATTAATTTTGCTTTTATAAAGTGTGTTTCATGAGTCTGCACTTGAATGTTAGTATTGGATTTTCATATTTGGACTGACCTGTTGCTTTATAATAATTTAATGTACATATATACACTTTTAAATGCATTATGGAACTTAGTGCTTTATGTAAGGCTTGTGTGTCTGAACATGCTTTTTTTGTATTTGCTTACAGAAATAAAAAGACCAAATGGCCAAACAACCACAGGTGTTAAAGTCGGAGTGCAGTGGAGAAGGAGACGAGATACCGCAGACACATAGGCCAACACCGCACAAATTTTATAGAACAGGGGCCCCAACTTCTCTTGATAGCTCCTTAGAAGGACACTGTTCTGATGAGGGAGGGAGTTCCAATAACAGTACTTCTTGGGGTCCTAGTCTATCACCTTATAGTCCCTTTGCCAACAGATCCCCATATTGTATGTTGGTAAGAAGATCATCCCTGGTTTCCAAAAGTTCAAGTGGGTATTTCTCATTTGAAAGTAGTCCGGCACCTGTGTATTGTGATAAAGCAACCCAGACTACAACCCCTCCGTGTCAAACTTTCAGCCCCTGTTTATATGAAATGGGTAAGTACCATGTGTTTTTCTGGTAAGTCCTTTATTATATAAGCCTGATTCCAAGATTTAGTCCGAGTAATATTCCAGTACGTTTGGCTTATTTCATGGTGAATGGATAATTGACATTGAGCATGTACATTGCTAGGAGCACCTATCTCCCGATGATATTCTATTAGCCGCCAGAATAGGGCGCTGTGTTCTAATGTAGTCAGATTACAATTTCAATCCATGATACCCAGTTGAAGATGGCCTTCTTGTTTGCTGTGACATTTCAGATGCTCTCAGTAATGCAGAAAAAGTGTAGTAGGTTCATTGTTTAAAATTGATCAGTCGTTAATGAACAGTGAAACATGCGTTCGTAGGTCACGCTTAATTTCATGTCTGTTTTGTGTGGACGTATTCATTATATTTGATCTTTTTGAAGCTGCTTTTTCAACATATTTCCGCTCATACAAGTTTAGTTTTTATCCCGAATGTAACTGGTATTATATCACGCACCAGTAGGTGATTTCCATTGCAGCATGGCTAACCTTGACCCTGATTGACATCTGGTTTATCCTTACTTGAACTTGTTTGAGGAAACTAACTTGTAAGATCTTATATTTAAGACGATGCCTAAACATACCCCAAGTTATTCAATTCCGTTTTTCTTTGCCAGAAGATTTGTTAATGGCCTCACAGAAATTTTTTTATTATTTATTCT
The DNA here is from genome assembly GCA_011038615.1 of Limnodynastes dumerilii. NCBI lineage: Eukaryota > Metazoa > Chordata > Amphibia > Anura > Limnodynastidae > Limnodynastes > Limnodynastes dumerilii. The sequence continues at coordinate 899,355 of WWET01000208.1, read as the reverse complement.
TATGATAAATAAAAAAGGAGAGGTTAAGGCATGGAAAACTCCATGACCTTGACAGAGCAATATGACTTCATATTTAAAAAATGGCTTTCTGACAAGCATCAGCAAGTTTTATTGATAAGATAAATGCTAAGTCTAATAGTAACTATACATTATATATGATGACCCAACACTGATATGGAGACTACAACAAACTGCAGCACACCAGATAAAGGACGTTAATGTCATATTCCTACATCTCCTGTTAAAGAGCCTATTCAGTGTGAAAGGTTTATTACTATCCTTGTATCCTTGCCACAAAGTACATACATCATGACAGCAAAAATATTAAATGACCATGCATACAATTGATGACAATTATTACTATGTTTAATACAGTGCCATACATGTATCACATTAAAGACAAAAAAGAAAGCAAGTTGAAACGTGACAACAGTATGGCAAGACAGAATACAAAGCAAAAAATAATAATGAGAATATCAAGTAACCGAGGTAGAGACCGAGACAAGACAAAGGGAAAGGCCCTGCTTGTGAGAACTTACAATCTAAGTGGATGGGTAGAGACAAACAAGACATTTAGGGCCTGATTCAATTGCAGGCGGTATTTTAAAAAATTTAGCGTCGGAAAAAATACGACGCATTCGCCCGCAAAAAAACCCTAATTCAATTGTTTTTTTACGCTGCGCTAAAACAGCAGGCAGCGAAGTAAAAAACTAACGGGAGAAAAAAAAACTGTTTCTAAACGCCGCAAATCACCTCCTGCTAGCAGGAGGCGCCTGGCGCTACTCAGAGGCTATTACACAGTGCCTGAAATCACGTTCTCATGATACTTCAGGCACTGGGTAATAGCCTCAGTAGAGCCGGCACTTCCTGCTAGCAGGAAGTAATTTGCGGCGTTCAGTGAAGGATTTTTTTTATTTTTTATTTTTTTTACCTAGCAGCTGCTCAGCGGTCCCTGGATGGCAGGGCATGGTGCCGCATGCCCTGGCATCCATGGGCATGCTGATGCTTGTAGTTCTACAAGCATCAGCATGCTCTGTTGGGGCACAACATAGGGCAGCGTTAAAAATCCGCGCCTCTCATAGGTGCGGATTTTTATCGTTCAAAAACCGGCGTATTTTTAACGCTAGAAAAATCGAATTGCAAAAAATATCGGCCGTAATTTTACAAAAAAATAGCGTTAAAAATACGCCGGCGAACGCTTTTAAGCTAATTGAATCGGGCCCTTAGTGTAGAGGCAGAAGCTAGACTGGAGAACACAATAGTCTAATGGTAGAATGAGGCAGTGAAAGTAAGGAGGGGTATAGAGGTTTGGTGGAGGGGGCAATGGAGAGGTTAGGATAAGGTAGGGTAAGCTTCTATGAAGTGAGTTTTGATTGGTTGTTTAAATATCTGCAGTCTAGGAAATATTCTGATGGGTAGTGGGAGAGCATTTCAATGAAGGGGTGCAGCATGAGAGAAGTCTTAAATGTGGGATGTGAAGAAGACTGTGAGGTAAAGTTAGAGATGCAGGGAGTAGTGGAGATGGAGAAAGCTTTGTAGGTGAGGGTGTTGAGTAGAAATCTAAGGAAGGTAGAATGTAGTGCAGCGTTCTAAAGAAGGGAGTATGAAGGAAAAACAGTGAGGAAGATAAGTTTAACTGCAATCTTAACTATACACTTAGGGTAAGACTGGAAAGAAGGAGGCTTGAATAGTCAGGGCAGAAAATGATTAGTGTATCAGTGGAGAGGATGTGTATGATACAGGCTATGTCGTGGAGAAGAAAGTGATAGGATTTAGAGGGATGTAATGTGAAGATGGAGTAGTCCAGGATGACCCTCAGGTGCTGAACCTAGGTAACAGTGGAGATGACTATTTCTGATGAATAGGATTGGAGGGTAGTAGATACAGGTGGGAAGGATGGCTGTGAGGTTACATTCAGTAAATATGGGTAACTGGCACAGCTGCTTCTGTGCCTTGTTTGTTGGGCAGATAGAGCCAGAGTCAGTCTAAAGAATATGATAATAATGTTCCTTATCCAGGCTTTAGTTTTTTAAACCCCCTGATGTGCACTTCTCCATGCTATCGGATCAGTACACAATCTTCTCTAGTCAGACTTTTGAGAAATGGGCTGATTTACACTCAAATTATCATTGTCGGCGTGCCAACGGACTACATAGCAATACAGACTTTCAGAAGTCCATTCAAATGTTAGAAAATGAAGAGGACAAGGGCAGCATACAGACTAAGATTTAATTAATGTGAAATTTCACACATGTAAATTTAGCAGGTGTAGCTGTAATAAGAAAAGCAAATTTGTGATAAGCTGGAAGAGAATTTTGTTTGCAAGCCAAGCAATAAACAATCTAATATTGGTACTTAAGTTTTTGTTATGTATTTTTTTTTTTTTACTATCATGGAATTTTAGGTTTTTTATTTATTTAAGTGATTACTCGGTTGTATTTCTACTATATTTAAAACTTTGTAACAGGCTGCAGCTAAAATATAAATAGTAAGTAAAAGTCTGTTTCAATCATGGTGACCGTAGTTATAGCCTGTGTTGCTATTTGTTTTGAAGATGATTGCCTACAAAAATATTTTGAAATTTTTGTAGTTGCTACCTCTTGTGACCTCAAAGGCCACTTTCCCTATCCCTCTAATATAGAAGAACAAGGCAGTGAAATTTGTAATGTTTTTAAAGGAAGCCTGGTAAGAACACACCCTTAAAAGCAACATAACTTACAAAAAAACAGACACTTAGCTGTGTAACAGCCCACATTCATTTGCTAGTGCTTTATATAACCATACGTTAACCAATTCTGTACTTTTTTCTACTTGCTGTCCTGCTGATTTTCATACATTTTAGGATATACTAATTTGTTGAAAAGTTCATGTTTTGATGCAATTAAAGGGGGTCGGTGTGCCCAACTTTCTGGGATGATATGTACTTGTTCACTTAACATGATTATTTGGCCTTTATATTTCCCTGCAGTTCGTAGTTTTTATTGGTTTCTGGATAAGACGCTTATGTGCACAAAAGCAGAGCTATACTTTTGTTCCTTTTGGAGTGGGCATTGGGGAGGGGGATGTTTAATCTTACAGCTGCTGGCAGCTACTCATGAAGATTTATTACTTGTGGTGTTCCTTTTCCAGCAGCTGTTTCTGAGCAAGGTCCCTGAATTTATGTAACTGCCCAGGCTTGTCACGCACACGTGCAGCTAGGAAAGAAAACTCTTTCCAGCTCCTGTTACCCGCTGATGCCAAGGAAATGTATTTGGATAGACTTACTTGAATTTCCTTGCTAACTCTACAGTTGGCTGAGATTAGAGGATTTCTGATCTGTAGAGGTCATGGTGGATCACTTGGCCAGAACATCTTGTGATGCATTAAATGGGAGTTTAAACTACCTTAGTTTGGAGTAAGCACATTCAGAGATCCAGCATCCATTATGTATATATGTGGTTATTTGAGTTCTATTTTTTGTTACCATCTTCTGTATCAAGAAACATGCACCATAGAAATGCAAGGATGTGCATTATTAATTTACTGTTAAAATTACAAATAATTCTAAGGGCCAGATTTACTAAGCTACGGGTTTGGAAAAGTGGAGATGTTGCTCATAGCAACCAATCAGATTCTAGCTCTCACTTTTCTGTTACATACTGTCATCTAGAATCTGGTTGCTATGGGCAACATCTTCACTTTTCGAAACCCGCAGCTTCGTAAATCTAGCCGCAAGCCGTAGATCTAAAACGCCGTGGGGTCCCTTAATGAGCAGTCAAATAATTTTATCTTGGAATTTTTGTTTCTACTGGTTTTTAAACGTCTGACTGTTGCTGCCAAAAATGTTATATGATACAGCTGGATGTAACTTCACCACCGAGCATGACATCCAGTCTGTTACACACAACACTGCTATTCCTGATAAGATCTTCTTAGGATGCTTGAAAATACTTTTGTTTAAAGTGAGAACAGGGCATGTAGTAAGTTCACAGCTATGCAAAAATAAGCAGGTACACTAGTGATAAACAAAAAGTTATTTAAGTTGATTTCAATATTTATTAATGGATTTGATATTTTCATATTTTCAAATCTTCTAGCTCTGTATAAATTGCCAGTTAAATATTTTGCTACTGCTAATATAAAACAATGAAAAATGATATTTTACTGAGCTGGAAGAAGCTGGATGCTCTTCTCATGCACAAGATTGGACAGTTGTCATTTATAAACTGGAATATCTGCTTTTAGATGAATTAAAGTAAAGTCTATTGTCTTTTGTGACTTGTTCTGTGTTGAAACTTGCTTTGATCTGCACTTGCTGGTAGCACAACAGAAAGTCCTTTCCGAAAGCCTCAGATTGATTTTCACTATCAACCACTTAACCACGACTTTAATTTCCTGAAATACTGCTCTTGATTTGGATTACCTATAACCAGGTTGTTGTGTTTAGGAATATGCAACTGCAGAATTATGACAGTTTGGTTTTTTTTTATTCTTAGACTCAAATTTTTTTTTTTTTTAAAGGATGTTTTGATAGGAGTTTTGGCACGATAAAGTCGATTGAGAGTTCTATATTATTGGGTGGGGAAATAGGGTTTCCTCGCTCTGCTGAGCTCATGCACTCATTTTCGTGTTTGTTCTTTCCCTTCCCAGCATCTGAATTGCTTTCTGAATTTTCAGATTGTTTCACTTTATATCACAAGAGTTCAGCTGAATGAATTCTCTCTGCCAGTAGTTGAGAAGCACATGATACCAGAGCCTGATTTAACCTCAGACTGGTCAGCTCAGGTCCTCGCGCAAACTCCAGCCAAGCTGATGTGGCCTTTGGTCCTGTCTAAGTGGAAAGAGGGCTCTGAGCCACACTGCTCCTAGCTAGTATCTTACATCCGGAATAAGGCCTGGCTTCCATAATAGCAATTTATGACCATAAATCTCACCTTTTCATTCTGTAGTTTATGCCTATAGGAAAATATTGCTTTGTTGTACATATAAAAAGATTAGATGGTATAAAAAAAAAAACCACAGAATATCAAAACAAGGCATGTGTTAATACTACAAAATCTAGCTATATTTAATGTGATATTCAACAGGTAAATCCATTCTCAATCACAACAAATATCCGATACTATAGACAAACCCTATGTTTATTAATAAAGAAGATGAGAATTTAAGGAATGGTTGACCCTAACCTTTCCCACCAGCTATAGAAAGATTAGTTCATGTTTACAGCCCATGCGGCTGGAAGGGTAACTAGCATTCTAAATCATGATCAGTAAATGAGTGTGAACACGTTTTTTGTTATTCAGAGCAAGGCATATACTTGTGAAGAGGAAAGGAAGTGGGTGGGTTGGTATAAAGGAGCTGAAGGACAAACTGTATGCTTGTATGAGACGGGTCCACGGTATAATGTGACAAGGGGGTAAAAGCAAGGTGACTGACCGAGAAAGAGAACATTGTTCTCCAATAGCACAGACTAATATCATAGTGATGCAGGGAAGACTATGGTGTCAAACATGCCTACATCAAATGAATCCCAAACTTTATTTATTTTCCCATTTTGTGGCAAAAAAAAATGCAAGATTTCGGAGGCAATTAGGCGAGAAATCACTGCAAATGCCCTGGTAATAACTTGCTACTGCTGAAATGTCATCTGACTGTAAATCATTGTTTACTACTTGAACCAGTGGTTTATTGCTACACAATAAGATCTTGCAGATCCACTGTATATGGTATGTACCCTGAAAGCTAGCTAAGTGCTGTGTGATATCCCCAGCCACTGAGCTAATTCAATAGCTGGGACATTGTGCAGTGGACATGTTGCCTGATCATTGTAGCTATCTTGTGATAGTCCTGCACTGATTCCAGTGGTGATTGGTTTATGAACAATTTGATTATTCAGTCACTATTCAGACTAAGCTGTTAATTTCATACACATACTTCAAACTTCTACATTATGTGGTCTAAAGAGAGATTGTTTATCTGTTGGTAATAGGACATGCACAAATAATTATAGAAGTTGTCATGGTTGTACTGTATTTAAGATAGTTCTGCATGGCTGAAGAAAAAACCTAAGCAGAAAAAAAAAAATCTAACGGTCTACAGGAAATCCTCATGAGCTGCTTCAGCCTGAGAATGCAACAAAACTTACACAATGAAGGATACCCTTGTAGGTGCGTTTTACTGTTGCATGTAACGTTACAAATAAGAGTTGTATAGCTTAATAACTAGTCATGCCTGCTTATGATAGTCATTGATATATATGATAAGTGTCTACAACAGCTGTTTACCTAAATATATAAGCTTTAATTAACCGTTAACCATCTTTTGCAAACAATGAATTCATTAAGATGTACAGAATGAAAAAAGATGATTATGGGGCATATGTAATAAAGTGTAAGTCTTTACCTGCAATTTTGCCATCAATATTGAGTATACAAATGCTTAAACATGAGGATATACTGTAAAAGTTTACTGGTTTAAATAAAGCTGGTAAAATTGCAGGTTAAAGATGTGGTGTTTGCTTTTTATTGTTTTTGTGCTTACATTATATACCTATATGAAAGGAAAAATTAACTATTACTGCTAGCTAGCAACCCCCCCCAGCATTAATGCATTATAAATGTACACCTGGCTATTCTTGTATTGGACTTAACCTTACATACTCTGTAACTGGTAAATCCTCTAAATAATGGATTTTAAGCCTGTAAGCAGCATCCTTTTACCTCGGTGTGTTTTTACATACGTGTGTGTGTAATTTATTATTACTATTTTTTTTTTTGAAGGGTAAAGTTCTATATAATTGACAAACTCTTCTGGTTAATATCCTAAATTTTCACTTGAGTTTCCAGGCATAAGTAAAATTTCTGGAGACTTCCACTGGATGCAGCTTTTGACCACTTATCTCAATAAATGTTTAGTTAATGGTGCAATGCTAGCTTGTTTTGTTTATATAAACTGTATGTCAGTCTATATTTTATTGAAAATATAATACAAATGCTCCTTTTGTTTCTAACAGCTGCAAGAAATTCTAATGACCATGTAGACATGCGGCCAGAAATCTGGATTGCGCATGAACTCCGCAGATTTGGGGATGAGTATGATGCTTTGAACAATCAGAGAAGGGTGAGTACATAGCATGACTTAGTCCTTTTCCTAGTCCACTACACACTCATACGATCACATGCCCTGCCCTCCCTGTTGGCGATTTTATTAATTTATATATCCAAGCTTTAGGACATTCAATATTGAAAAGAGGTCATAGTTCTTCCACCCACCATGTGAATAAAATGTCAAAAAAAAAAAAAAAAAGCTAATTTGTTGTGATCCTTTTAAGGAATGTATTTAAAGCTGCATGAATTATCAAAACAGCATTGCAGCAGCTCCAGTGAGTGGATGGATTTGGGTTGTGGTGAATGTTTGTGTGAATGTAACACACAGAACTAAAATAAGAGGAGAGCAAAATTAAGTTTTTTGTTTTTTTTTTTATTTTCATTCTATTTTCCTCCTAATAAATCCTCACAGAAAATTGTAAGCAGAACATTTAGTGGCGTTTTCTTGCCATGGTCTCACACCTGTGACCATTTGTCATTTCCAAAGCTTTTTGTGTCAGTGACCTTACATTTCCGTGCTCTCCTCACTTAAAATTGGTACAGTGTGAGAGTATAGATTGAGCTTAAGGGCTGTACTATTAACTTACCTACCACCTAGTGTACATGCTATACACCTAGAAAAATGTGATTCTACCCTGCGCCAAATATACATATATGGATAAATAGTCAGAATACTTCAAAATACTTTATTAATACATATATATATATATATTTTAGTTTATTTCTCTAAATACAGAGGCTTCTCCCACCCCTACCTCTAAAGGTGTTTGTATAAACACCTTAGCAGCCTCAAAATTACTTGTAGCATTGTGGAGCAGCGCAGGTGAGTACCAAACCCACTAACACATACTATACACCTCTTGCCCCCCTGGCTGACACAATTCCAGTACAGTAATCTGGATCAGGCAAAATGCGGTCATTTTCCACTCCTTGTGACCCAAATACAAGCGTTTTGGGTAAGTTTGGATTCAGTCCAATGCTATTAATGGCAGTAACAACAAATGTCTTTCATAAAGGCAATGTTGCTAGTAGCATATTTGTCTTGGATGAATAATGTATGTCTATAACAATATCCTCTGACTTCAGTGATATAGATTTTACAACTTTTGCAGCCTTTATGCAGGAATCAGATAATCAATGTTTACTCTTTATTGAAATCTGGAATATAATGCATGAGATGGTCATTGTATAGAATAACTTTATTCCAAGAAGATCCAAAGGTAAAGAGACTGTGTTTCAGCCATTAAGCAAAGTTCATAATGTGGTTTATTTGCAGTTCATATTTTAGCGAAGTTCCTCTTTTATTTCTAGCATTTGATCACGTGTTTTAGTGGTTAAAACCACTGGAATAATACATTAACCACCATAGGAGTAGGGGGCAACTTGCTTCTGCTTAGTGGAAATCCCCTAATGGTCTTCAGGCAAACAGGATCATAAAGTAATAAGTCCCTATTATCACACAATGATGCTCCTGCTAGACGAAGTTACTGATACCTCTGTTCTAAACGCAGCAGCCTTCTTATATATTGCAGAGTTTATCTCCTTAGAGCCATTTGCATACATAGCTCTACGATTCTTGGCTGTGCCCAGTATTTTCAAGTCAGTTGGCATTCCTACTTGTTATTATGACTGTAGACTTGAGGAAATGAAACTTTCTATGTTACAGAATTAGTAACGTTTAGCAGAGTAGTCATCTGCCAATGGAACTCTTGCTAGAATAATCCAGACTTCATTTAGGCCTATTCCCCTTCAATTGGGAATGTGTATCTTGAATTACAACTCTTGCCACATCCCCTGGCGCAATGCACTGATAGGTGCTGCACCACTCCCTATGCAGCTGCTTCTGCTAAAAGCAGTTTCCTGCAAAAACACTCCCTCCCTCCATCAGGAAGCCAGAGAGCTGATTTGAACTGCTGCTAATGAAATCCAAATTTCATTTCTTTACATTTTAGTTGCAGAGTGGTAACTCCGTAGTTAGACTTGCGTATATAACATATCTTTTGTTTATTTAACTCACGCTGGAAGTGACAGTTTTACACTTTAATATTCCGAAGTGTTGGATATTTATATTTCAAGCATAATATTCTTCTGACATCACAACCACTACTAAGAACTACTATTGGTTGCACACCTGAACCCTCTCTCCAGAATTTGGTGCACTAGATTTAAAATTCTTCATTTGTATCTGAATTAAAATAACTGCAAGATATTTAATGACAAGATATAAAAAGATGAATGAAACCTGTAATCCCGTGTACCTGCTGGCACTGACCTATACAAATCACTGTGTAATGACACTGAGGGATGTTATGTTATACTGTCCAGTTACCCAATAGCAACCAAGCTTTGATTAGTAAGTATGACATAAGTCTTTATATCGGATACCTGAGTGCAAATGCAGAAGGAGTGCTCATTGCCATCTTCTATATCGACTACTTGTAGCACTATTATTGAAATATCAAGAGTGTCCAGTATAAAAGTAAGGACTCGCTTAAATTATAATACAGGGATGTTCTTAAGGATTGCTATTATACAGAAATATATAATATAAGCAGTTATAAAACCAGTTATAACATAGTTGACTGTATTAATGACTTTAATAAACGTTAAATTACTTAACAGTTCTGGGTGTCAGCACTCCATATAGGTATAGTAAAGCAGGGCAGAAACTGCAATATGGGGGACAGCTAAAGGTGCTGACATGGGGTTTAATAGATGGTAGTATAGGAGAGCAAACACTGTAACAACAGTAATGAGTAGCAAATCGTGCATTACATACTAATAAAACATTTGAAGCTTTAAATTTGCAAACTCCATTATTGAGAGAGAGAGAGAGTTGAGGTTTGCAGCTTGTAGTAGGGTCACTGTCTCTTTTTTTTTCTTTTTTTTTTTCTTTGCCTGTGCAATCTATGACTGCACTTATTGCTCTTATGGAATACCATTTGGACATAATATTCAACTCTTTGGTTTCCCCATCCTGGTGAATGTTATCCATTGCCAGTACAGCCTATCGCCACTAGTTCAACTGCTTATCTAAATTCAGAAATGTCTTCATGCATGCTTAGATATTCCTCTTACAAAACAATCTTCAATGAGTTTGAAGCCTTCATTGAACAAAATGATCTAGAAAGACGAGGTATGAGAGTGCATATTATAGATTAATATCCTCTCAAGAGTAGACTTTAGAAAGTATTCAAAATAAGAATAGATTTTTTTTGTATTGAATGAAGTAAAATATTAAAACTGCAGATTTTTGCCAGGTAGAGGAAGTAGTAAGGGGGTCTCACCTTTTGTTAATTAGCCATGGTAGCTTCCTTTCATAAAATAGGTAGGATGGATAAGAAATAAAGACATTGTATTGGTATTGTGGTCCCAAGCACTTACTTTCATTCCTAAAAAGACAAGATATTTATTTTTTACTTTATTACACTAAATGGAGCACTAGAGAGGAACTATGGGCCTAATATTCGCAAATATATTCAAGCACTCTCTCAGAGGTTTGGGGAACATATGATACACAAGGTAGATTTAAAACTGGAAGTGACCATCATATGGTCACAGTTGTCCCTTGTGTGTGTTTGGTATGGATGCTATGATACCAGGCAGCTGGATCTCATCCAGTGTGGCTGTATAATGCTTGGAATGCTTTTCTGGAGACTGTTCAGTGGAATTTGGTGTAAAATCGTTGATTTCTACCATGTATTTTCTGTTGAATGATAAACAGGCTGCCCCCCCCCATTTAGTCTGTAAAGCTTAATATTGTCCTGTTCTGTTATTTCAGGTTCTTCTCAACAATCGACGCAGAAGGGTGGCTAATAACCAAGCAATTGTCTTGCACGTGTTTCGTTTTTTCGTACGGATCATAAGGAGAATGCAGTTGCTTTGAAGGAGGTTGATGTTCTGTTTCCCCCTCCCCCCTCTTCAAATGAAGGACTGCAACCCATGACCATTGGGACACTTTTTCCTATACTATGCAATTCATCTTCGCATTTTGAAAAGACCATATTCTGCAGAGCATTGGATGTCTTCCCCTTTTATAAGCAAAGTGCAGAAATATACTTAGAGGTTGAAAAGCTTAACGGGACAGATCTACTGGGATCCTGATGGATTTTTTTTTTTTTTTTAAGCTTCATTAAGGGATGGATTTTTTGACAATGTTTTCTAGTAGAGAAATGTGTATATAAGAGTCTTCAATTTTTCATATCTACTGAAATACATATATAATTCTCCAAAGACCTGGGGATATTGTGGCAACTGAGCCTTTGGATCCGCATAGCTGCCTTACTTTGTACAACGCAAATGTGAGATGTGGCATGAGGAGAAGCACAACGTTATCAGCCCAAATAAAGTGCCAATCTTGGTGCTTCTATTCTTCCCACTATCCGTGTCTTCACTGCAAAATGGCTTTTCTGAGGACTGTTCTTGTTCGAAAGTTCCCCAAATCCCAGTTCTCGTTCTGACCCTTGTTCTGGTCATCGCCCAGTCCATTATGGATAGATTGGAAGGGAAAGCCTTGCCTAAAGCTTTTATTTTGTGGCATCTGCTTGTTAAGTATCACATATCATCTACCAGCTATGTTTACAAGATACTTGTAGTTGTCTGTTAATGCAAATGACATGTAACTCTCTTGTTTTGTAGTTATTGTTCCATCTTCCCCTGAGTACATATAAGATTACTATATTCATGGGCAAAGCCTTTTAATAATAAGAATGTTAAGGGTTGTATATATCATGGGACCAGCAGTTTTCTATTTGGATCTATAGATTATTATAAAGGGACTACTAAACCTAAAATGCTCATTTTCTATGTAAATAACATGTCCATGCTTAGGCAGCTTGTAAAAATAACCTGTGGGGAAAAAGCTTTATCTACTTTACTGGAAACTCCCTCACACTGCTTGTAGCCAGTTTCTGATGTGTAAGCGCTTGCATAGTTTATATCAAATGTAAAAAATGGCAATATATAGGGGAATATATAGTTATTGGTAGATTTTAGATTTAGTGGTCCTTTTTAGTTAATGACATGAGTTTCAAATGAGGTCTTCAAACATTGCACTGTCCATATCTAAAATATTTCTTATTATTAGCAATAACGCATCTTGCAGATTAGAATTAAGCTTTCTTAGTATACATTTTTTGTTTGTATGTCTATCTAGTTTACAGATCTGTATACATAACATTCCTTTTACTACCATAAACGGCACATAGCTCCAGCAGCGTGCACACAGACAGCCATGTGTCTCCATTACATAACGGAACACATATTACCAAGCTACTTATAAGAAAATCATCTTGTCCACTTCCTTGCCGGTGGTCTGGTGTATGCATTTTGTTACAAATGATGATTTCATTTTTGAACCGATGTTACCATTCTCTGTTCTAGTAAGAGACGGTCACAATTTTTCCCACAATTGTAGTTTTTTTTGTTTTTTTTAAATACAAGATTCAGTGTTTCATTGACCTATTACTTACTGTGTTCGGTGAAATTCTGCAATAACACTATAATAGCCAAACAGACCTTTCATACATAACTTGTGCTACATTCTAAAGCTGGGTACACACTTTGACCGTATTCAGTCCGTTTTCTGTCCGTGCGGGGGGTCTGTTATTACACATGGAAGATGGGAGTGAACACTCCTCTCTCACCTCTCTTGGTGTGCGGAGGTATGGACCCCCCTACTTTAAGTTTATCGCACAGATCTGCCGCCGTTTGATGGCAGAGCCGTGTGGATATTGCTAATTCCACCCCTTTTGCCATATTAGCATGGCAAAAACAGCCGCCGGTGCGTGGTATTCTGCATGAATGGTAAACTCCGCCGCATTGGACAGATCTCCATGATGACGGATCAGAGTTACGACCTCATGGAAATCCGCTTCGTAACATCTGGCGCACACGTACAGATGTTACGTGCAAGGGGACTTGTGGTAAAAATTTGCATAAGTCCCCTTGCGCACTTAACTGTGAATACGGTCCTTATTTTTCACCTGATTGCATGTTTGGAATGATATCTTAATAGTGTGTACACTCCCTCAGTCCTCCTGTTTTATCCTATCAAAGCACATGGCATCATTTGATTTGGTTTTTAATAGTCCTGGTTTTACTTATCAATGCTGTTGTTCCAAATCTTAAGTTTGTACGCACTCACTATTGTCTGTCCAACAATTGTGTATTGTTCCGTCACTAGGATGCCTTTGCAGGCGTGTGTACTTAGTCTATGATGTCATAATCGTTGGAGCAGAGGGATATGGAAGAGAAAATCACAGAACTGACTGTCGTGTGAGCATGAACTGGCCTGCTTACTGGGACTTTAAATGCTTGGGAAAATCGTTACTTATATCGCATTTTGGTAAATTTGATGTAGTGTGTGCCCAGTTTAAGTGCTCATTACTGTATTACTGTAGGTTTGCATTTCTTAGAAGGTTTTGGAAATGACAGTGGCCAGTCTTTGACCAGTGTATGAAATGAGATATCCCTTTGCAGTGAAATCAATGCTGATTAATTTCTTGTGTTTATAAGTGAACTTGATTTGATTGTTCTAGCAGCATTTCAGGTTTTAGTGTAGCCCTGTGGCTTACACTTTGGACTTACAGTCCCTTTTAGGGACAGGTGCTTTGTATTTGACCCTGTAAGTCTCTCACTGAGGTCATTGCTCCCTGTGAATTTTCATGGACGTGTGATCCTACAAAATGGCCAACTATTGTAAGAGACATGAGCACTTTATGACCTATGTCTTGATTACACGAAAGTTACTAATGTATTGTATGCAGTATATCAGAGTTTGGTTGATGTTATCTTAAGCATTTAATGACATATAGACTGACTTAATGCTTTACTGTGCTTGGGTGCAGGTAGGTCTACATGCTGACACTTGACTTTTCACATGGAGACTATTGAAGCACAATGTTAGTAAAATGACATGACAGGTCTTATATGGCTAATGCTCTTTCTTCTCCTGTAAAGACTGAATCCAGTATACATTACCTTGGCCTCTCTCCTCTATTTTACCAAAGTAAATATGTGCCTCTATGTTTATTGATAGCCGCAAATTGGTGACATGATTGCTGTTTTTTTTTTTTGAGGCTTTGATTGTAATACCAAGCCCTAGGGCTAGAGTTACTAAGCTGTGGGAATGGAAAAGTGGAAGTGTTGCCCATAGCAACCAATCCGATTCTAGCTAACATTTTCTTGTATGTAATAGGAAAGTGAGAGTTAGCATCTGATTGACAGCTTAGTAAATCTAGCCCCCTAGAGAGGACATGAGTTGCAGTGCTGCATCCTGTATTCTCTGACCTATTTCGTTATTTGGTCCTAGAAATATGTGCCTTTTTAAACCTAAATAACCAAAGATATAGTTGAGGTACTCCATTACGTCATTTATCTTAGGACTTCACTACATTGTAGAATGAGAATTTTTAAGAATCTGCTCGGCCATTACATAGTTCTATTGGTCTTGTCAGTAGAATTGAGATTTTTGTACAAGTCATACGATGCTCCAACCAACCTCAAGATGAACGTTTTTCAGTGCCTTAAACGTTAAGTGCCAATTAGCCTGTTACCTCCACTTTTTTATACATAAAAATGACAAGAGTATTGACTGTTGTACTGATCTGCACCTTATAGTGTAGGTATTTGAAGGCTGTAATGAAATGTTATAGTGTGGAGTTGTAATTGCTTGTAGACTTGATCCAGAGATTGAAAATAAAAGGGAAACAGGTGGAAAAGTTACACATTTGCAAAACCATGTGGAATTTCAGGGGGAATCTAAACTAATTTTATTCTTTGCATACAAGTAGAATACTTTGCTTATTGCACACAGACACTGACCAGCTTTATTTTACACTGTCCTTTATACTTGTTCTAGGAAACACCTGTCATCTTTAAAACTGTTTACTACCTATGAAAGTTACCTCCTGCAGTTCCACATGATTTGCCTAGGTGTAACTTTCCTATGGATTTCCTCTTATATTTTAGATCCAGTTCTGTATCCCAACTTTAGCCCAAATACAGTATATTTTTTGAATGTTTAAGATATGTAAAATGGTGATGCAGAGCAGTGTGTATTTCACAGGTGCTGTTCGTGATAATCATCATAGTGCACAGTGATGCAAATGTGACAAATCTTGGAAATCCAGTTATAGTGAGTGTTGTGGTGTTGGAGCTCCCCTACTGTATATTAGAGGTCATCTTCAATAAGGATGACTGGTGTACATAAAGAACTCTGCCTTTACATGGTAAGGGAACGCCTTGATGCTTGTCATTTGTCGTAGAGAGCACTTTATCCCATATAGCTTTACATGGCTGTCTTATCCACCGGTGCATGCACAACGCGTTAAGTAGCCTTGTATGAAGTAGGCTTTGTGTTGTGTGTTTTGTACCTGTCCTAGATGGACAAAAGTTGCTTACATTGCCATACTCAACGGAAAAGAAGATGGTTGATTTCAGTACATTATATGATTGCTTGAGAGTTGTCTTAAACTTGGCAAATGGTCTATTTCTTGCACATTATACCAAACCTAAAAGATATAATCAATGATTAACAGAATATATGATGTGATCGATGGTCTGAGGTCATTAGACAGTTCTACTTCTACATACAAAGTGCAGACCAAATGGCCAAACAAAGTTTATGTAACAGCAGCATTTTGCTCTTCTTCTTTTTCTCATTATGAAGTATATTTTCTGTATTTTAATTTTTTTAAACCTTGATTTCCCTTTTCCTCAGGGAATTTGAGTAGTCTGTGAGTCTGAAGGCATTGGGCCTACCAAAATGTGTTACTGTAAATAGTGTATATATTTACAGTTCAAACTGAGCCAAATTTAATTGTGTTCAGTCAACTTTCTTTTTACTTTTCTTAAAAGGAAGAAAGGGCTCTAGAAACAAAGCAGTCCAGTCTTATACAGTAGTGTCCTTTAAGTGTCCCTTCCCGAATGCTGGAAGTATATACTTTCTAGGAAGCCATCTGCCAGAAAAGATGTATTCAGCATTGTTTGTGAGCAGAGCCCTTATGAATTTATTGGCCACATTTAATAACTTATGTCTTATACACATTGAAATAATAAAATCCAAAAACAAGAAAAAATAAAAGGTCTTTTTATGCAAATTATTATTTCAGCTGGCAAATAAATCCTATTGCTGGCACTTTGATAATGGAAATTAAGGAGTTTGTACATACTGTAGATTAGATTTCCTGTAATTGCTCCTTTGTAACTTTAAAAATATGTATATTTATGTAATTTACATTATTTAATTTACTGTGTAAGACGTGTAATTTTATTTTAGACTATTCGTGTGCTCTCTCCTTCCCCCTCCAGCCCATACATTTAGTGATGTAAATAGCTTATACCGTTACAATGTACTTTCTAGTTCCTGTTGCGCCTCTTTGAGTTTTTATATTTCTTTTACACCTTTTGCACTTTTGTCTTCACAAGGATTGTAATCCAGTGTAAATTTGTGGGATTAAAGATACCAAAAATATGGTCATGGCAACCACAGAAAATTTTTAAGTAGACTACAGGTAACTGCAGCCCACCTGGTTATAAATATCCATTGTGTTTTAACTAAAACTTGGATCCAGTGTTTGTCTATATGATACTATTATCACTGTCAGGGAGCGAATGATTAAATATTTTTGCATCTTGGTCCTTACCATACAGTCGGCTTCCAGTATTCCTATGTTTTGCACTACCACTTCACCAGCCCAGCACAACTCATGTTGTATTCTGTTTCTGTTACCCGCTTACCCAGAGACATTTTCTTATATATTATTTTAGACTGAATTTAATCTGAAATGACTACTCAGAATAATTGCACTTTTATGTTTAAGCAAACATTTACTGTTTTACATATACCGTTTATTTCCACCTTAATTGTCCTAATCATTCAAGTTCGAGTAAGACTTTATTGTGTAGGTGGGACTACAATAATCCTTTTTTTTCTTTTCACTGCAATAAAACCCTTATAGTTACTCCCATCTACCCCATTATAATCACCCCATTGCCTCTTATATTTGTCTTGAGTACACTGTTAAGTTGTCAGTCTGTGGTGTGTGCATTTTCTTAGTTGGGTACTAGGTGCTTTTACTAAGTGTTGCTATAATGACCTTCTATAGAACAGATGTCAGTGCATTTCACAGCACTTTCACTTTGTAGGAAAGTTTGATCTCTCCACAACTACTTGACTTGTTAACAAGCTGTGATGGCAAACACTTCAGGTCGTTGGGTGCAAGACTTTATACTGCAATTAGTATACGTGTTTATACAGGACCCATTCATTTTAAAACAAAATGTTTCAATACTGGTTATTGGAAAATGGTTTTCGATAAAGTATGTTTTGTTTCTTTTGATGTGTAAATACTGGATCAGGGTCTTCCAAATTAATCCAAATCTAGGTCCGGATATACAGTTACGTAGTTTTCGTTTTACGTATGTTTTAAGAATTGAGCTATTACGCATCTGTGGTAGATTATTTACACTATCTACGTACCATTTCTGTATGTAGTTTGCGGTACGTAGATAGCGTAAATAAGATACTACGCGTGCGTAATAGCTCAATTCTTAAAACAATGTACATAAGACGAAAACTACGTAACTGTGTATCCAGACCCTTATTCTTAAAGTTCAGATTGGAGAAGTTGCTTTCTGTCTAATGATGATGGACCGGATCCAGACTCTGCACATGCTAGTTTTCTTCTCCATCTGAGCAGAAAATGAATGCAAATTGTGCGTGCACAGCCAGTAGGCTTCCGGCATGGATCAGGATCCAGGCTTCCCTGCTGGAAGCCTTTCTGATAGCTGGGCAGCATGCATGCAGCTTGTATGCATGGTGGGAGGGGGGAGGTATGCTAATAGCGCTTGTGTGCGATCCTCCTTTATGCACTGGCCACATTTTATGTGTGGAGAAGTGTGTAAATGTGAAGGCAGGGTCCTGATGGTTGAAGTTACAGGATTTGGGATGGTGTGACGATCTACCATTGGAACTCCATTTTCACACAGCGGCAGCAGAGTTCTGGATCCGGACCAATGTTTTTTTCATTTATGTAGCAAAAAAAATAAATAAATTGGTAAATAAGCACTATAGAAACCAAATTGTATCAGCTATTAGCAAGCACTTGTAATAAACTTCATTGTGCCCCTCCTCAACTATGTGGCACACTCTTCCCTTTTGGGAAGGAGGAACTTTTCCAGCCATATCTAAATGGTTTCTCTCCATTCACTCTGTTTCGGGCCTATGCATGAGAGAGCCTCGTTCTGATTATTCACTAATGTTTTGTTTTCATAGGACCCAGCATATATGTAGCATTTTAATGTAATGCAATTAGCCCTGGATTTCTTGCGTTTTGCACTGATTACTTTTGCCAGGGCAATTGCCTCTTTTCTTGTGCAATATTGCTGTACATAATGCAGATATTTTTGGTTTGTTTTTTAAGCTCTTTGTGAATGAATTTTATATAAATAAATGTTTAAAAAACTTTTATTGTCTTTTTTACAGTTGTTTAATTTTTTTGGGTCTACAACTTATTTAAGTGTTTAAAATATTTTTTCCCATAGTAATTAATTTCCCAAAAAAAGAACAATGTCCTCTTCAGTGAGACATTGGCCCTGATTCAGAGCTGCGCTTTCGTCTATTTTTCAGACGGAAGCACAGCAAAAATGTCTACTGTGCAGATTGGGTGCGCGCACAGATTCCGTCTGTGATCGCATCCGACCGGGCTGCGCCCGTGGAATAATATATAAATGAGGAAAGGGTCGCTTTTCTCATTTAAATACTGTTTCCACTGCGGTCCGGTGGCTGCTTAATAAGCCTTATGCTTACACCATCTCTTGAGATGTTGCAAGTGTAGGTTCAGCTCACCGGAGCTGAAAAAAAATCAAGTAATTAGTTTAAAAAAATAAATAAATAAATAACCGCTATCCCCTCCGCTAACCGCTATCCCCTCCGCCGCAAGCGCTGAAAATAAATATAAAAAACCCGCCAGCCAGGGCATGCTGCCGCCAGTAGAACTACTAGTCCAAGCATGCCCATAAATGGCGCAGCATGCTTGCGCTAGGAACACTATCGTCAGCATACTTTAAATAATAAAACCAGCGCCATGTGCCCCTTAAAAATAAATATTAAAAAAATGCCCACAAATAAAAAAAAATACCATACTTACCTGCTCTGATTGGGGTCCAGTCTTGTAAGCTTTTAATCCAGGGGTGTCCTTGGCAAAATATAAATCCCTATACAGACGACTTATACCGTGTCCTACACCGCAGGATATCCCGACACTAATGACAGGAGGTGTCATTGGGGTATGTTTATATCCTTTGGGCACTGCCACAATTATCGAGAGAACGAGAATTCTGACACGAATTCTCGTTGTTTTTGTACCCTTTATATGTCTCCAGCCTCTTTTTGTGCCCTTTATATGTGTCCAGCCTCCTTTTGTGCCCCTTATATGTGTCCAACCTCCTTTTGTGCCCCTTATATGTGTTCAATCTCCTTTTGTGCCCCCTTATATGTGTCCAGCCTCCTTTTCTGCCTCTTATATGTGTTCAGCCTTATTTTATGCCCTTTTATATATGTGTCCAGCCTCCTTTTCTGCCCCTTAAATGTGTCCAGCCTCCTTTTATGCCCCTTATATGTGTCCAGTCTCCTTTTTTGCCCCTTATATGTGTTAAGCCTTCTTTTATACCCCCTTATATTTGGTCAGCCTCCTTTTGTGGCCCTTATATGTATGTGTTCATCCTCCTCTTGTGCCCCTTATATGTATCAGCCTCCTTTTGTGCCCCTTATATACTAACAACTTTTTTAATTAAAGATATAAACTCACTTACCTTTCTTTACCTTCTCCCTCTTGCTCCTTTCTCTGCGGCACAGATGAACGGTACTGAAATCTACTTCCATGAATAATTCTACCTCACAGCATTTTTCAATGAAAAAGATTTGGTTCTACAGGGCTCCCGTAGCAGATTTATGCTGGGGACTTATGCATAAATCATATGTAAAATGACAATACTGATAATATGGTTGTACTATCTGACTGCCAAGACATGTAAGACGTCCATTAACTGTAAAAGCAGGACATTTATAATGTAGATTTGAAAATAATCACACTGCTCTCTATATTCCTGGGGATCTTTTAGAAATGGTTCCCATAAACATTTGCTGCAATGATATGCACACCCACAAAGGCAGCTCGATACAGAAATATAAATGGGAATGAGCCTGCTCCAAAAATCAAATCACACGATACAAAGCAGTTTCTGATGATGCTGCAGTATGGTGGGGCAGTACACACTGGTAAGCTGTCGGAGCTATCCGGCCATTATAATGTGATCTCTGTGATAACCGTCAGATAACCCTCCAATGTGTACCCAGCTTAAGGAGGGTGCTTGTCCCAAGATATTATTTTATTCATCTTTCTACAGTCAATTCAGTGTTGACCTAGGGGTATCACTCCTACACCTCTATTAACACTGTGTATGTGAAGCATATTAGTGTACTCAGAAAATTGTATATCGAGGGTCTGATCCACTTGTATATGATACTGTGTCATGCAAGCTAACGTAAATGAGAATTCCAATGTAATTTAAGAAATATATGGGTGTTTATTCATTCCTATTGCAGAGCTGTAGTAGGCTGCAGTACCCATGTTTTTGTTTCTTCTGCATCTTTCACTTTTTTCCTAAATACAGAAATAGATTAAGGTAAAAGCTGTGAACTAGTCATTCTTTAATGAAACCCCCTTCACACAGCCAACAGCTCTAGAGATCGTCCACACAGCTGACAGGAGAGGTGTTAATCAGTCCAATAAAAGAAGTTCTGAGACATGTTGTACTAATTAATATAATACTTTTTTAAAAATTATTTTTGCAAGAAATATCTAATTATAGCATTACTTTGATTTCTTTTATTTAACATTGACATTTTTTTATTTCTTTTTATAGCTTTAACCAGAGCCGTAGCTAGAAATTTTAGTGCCCAGTGCGACTGCCTCTATCGCCTAGTTATGGCCCAGACTATAATTGCTGGTTAAGAGGAAGTTTTATTTTATATTTATAGTGTTATATTTTATTTTTGTGTGTTTTCGTTAAATAGGGTTTAAAAAAAAAAAAAAAAATCATATATATATATATTCAAGTTGGATATGCACTGAATAGCTTTGTGGCATTTTTTTTTTTTTATCTGTCTGCTATACAGTCAGATTGTAATGTTAACAAATACCAAACAATGTATCGTTATGTGTCAGCACATAGATAAATATGAAGTTTTGTTCACATTACAGATATAGTGGCTTGAGCTCACCACAACAGATCTTATTTTAAGTAAACTAAGAAACAAAATATGTGCAACTATGGGGAACAGATCCCTTTCATTTCTTAGAATGTTCATTTCTTAATAAAATTTAGGACTGGAAGAAGCTAAGCTTTAATTTAAGTTTTAACAGAAACAGGCTGACCTGCTATAGTTATATTAAGCATCGGTGCTAGCTAGAAGTAGAGAGATACTTTATGTTTCTGGTTGTTTTCAAATGTATTTATCTGAAGAAAAGATATAAGGCAGAAAAGGCTACAAGTATTGATATGGGCATCATATTTCTTTTTTTATCAATAATTTTTATTGAGAACAAGGGGTACAGAATAGGGCATCATATTTCAATGTACTGATGTATCTATTCTCCTACTTTAGTATTGGGGATTGCATGCAGCCCATTTGGACAATTCCTACTACCCAAAAAGCCAAGTGGTGTCACTTTTCACTAGTTGAGGCAAATCTCTCCGTCCATTGTCAATGGCTGAAATGCCAATACTTACTGTCATTTGACTTTGCAAGCTAAGACATTCTAATTCTTGTTAGTGTGGAGAGAATATGATTACTCTGTTGGATACTGATTTAAAACAGCTTTATTTTTTAGGGTGTGGGTCCCCGCTAAGAACGGCCATATTTCGATAAGGCTGCTCTATCCCAGCCAGGTTTCGAACTGGCTGGGATATCGATTGCTTATGCCTTGATGAGGCATAGCAATCGATCCACAGAGTACCGATCACAGTGCTCTGCAAGGTAAGCCTGAAAACTACCCCAACCCTACCCCTACTTCTAACCCTAACCCTCCCTTCTCTATAGCCTAATCCTAAGATCTCCCTCCCCATAGCCTGACCCTAAACCTCCCCTTCTATGGCCTTAACCCTAACTCACCTAACTGTCAGCGGCAGGTCTGTTAGAAAATTATTGGGTGAGTATGCCGATTGGTACATTCACCCATTCATAAAAAAGATAATGAAATGGGCCCCTATTCGAAATAGAGAAAACACATTCTGATTCTGAAAGGAGCCTTCGTTGCAGGGACTGCAACCGTTATTTTTCTATAGGTTATACATCTACCATTAAAACAATCTGATACCAGACATGAATACCAATATGATGTAACTTTACATAACTTCTTTCCTAATTCTTCTGGTAATAACCAATTACATATAGTTTATTTTACAGTATAATTTACACAATAAAGTATACAGACTTGTATAAATAAACATGTGGTTTGTGTTGAGTGTGGGTCGCCTTTAAGGTGTTTACTTATTAATAATAACATCTTGCCGGGGTATATAAAATGGTCACCTTGAGAGAAAATCTTACATGATAATGCTGGTAACCCAGCAGACTTTTATTAGCAGTAGTTTACCTAATGACTCAAAAATGCATATTAAGGGCTAGTTACTAAACTATGGAGAAGGAAAAGTGAATATGTTGCCCCTAGCAACCTATCAGATTCTAGCTCACTTTGCTATTACATACCAGAAAATGTCAGCTAGAATCTGATTGGTTGCTATGGTCAACCTCTCCACTTTTCCACAGTTTAGTTAATCTAGCCCAAAGTGTTTAAATGTAAGTATATTGTTTTGTTTTAAGTTAATGTAAAGAAACTATCATAAAACACTAGGGACCTGATTCACAACTAAGTAAGAACAGGATTTAAGTGCATCAAAACTATGCACTTAAACTATGTAAGAATGATTCACAGATAAGAACGGCTACATAGGAATGATTCATGCTTGAGAATGTAATGACTCTTAATGCAAATGAGCAGCGTTAGAGCTATTACATTGTTTGTGTGAGACCTTGAGATACAAATTTTGTTTAGGTCTAATTGATGTAGAGATTTACTATTTTGATATTTGTTATAACAGCTGAATGGGTCGTCTTAATCCTTCAATAAGTATTTGATTTTAATAATTTTCTACATTTTTGCATATTGCAATTTTTTATAATTTTTTTTTGTTATTTTTGTTAATTATAAAACAAAGAGAGCCTAAGAAAATCAATCTGCTTCTCAATTGAATCAATGAACGTGTTTCTTTGCTTAGCTGTGAATCATGAGGTTATTAAAGATCCTAAATATTAGTCGGGAAACAAAGCAGTTTTTAAATATAAGCACCTAGAGATAATAATGGGCTGGATCCAGAACTACGTCCGTCTTCCATAGACGGACGTAGTTCAATAAACAGTAGCTACTGCGCTTGCGTAGTAGCTGTTGTACGTAATCTGCGTATCGTTTCGATACGTAGATTGCATATATGCGGATTACGTACAATAGCTACTACGCATGCGCTTTAGCTACTGTTTATTATTTATCTATGGAAGACGGACGTAGTTCTGGATCCGGCCCAATGTTCTTAACTCCTAAGAAGTTAGGGGTGTGGTTAGCATTTTTCTTTAGGATCTGTTAATCGTTCTTACTTATCTTTGTGTGCGTAAATTTAGGAACGTTCCTAAATTCCTTCTTAAGTGTGAATCAAGTCCTAGTTTCTCTGTTTAAGATTCTTTTCCCAATATGTTCTCATTTCTACATAATGCAAGTGCTTGATCTGCCAGGAATTACTAGGTATCAGTATCCCCAACATGAGCCATGAGCACAGAGCATATCAGCAGCTCCCAACTTCCATTCAGCCCCCATGATATTTAATAAAATATGTTCTCTGTCATTTGTTATCACACCTGGTTAAAATACAAGTATGGCTGTTGTCTCCTTTCCCATTCATACTGAGTACCATGAGAAAATGGGTGAGAACCCCTGCTATAGGGAAAATATTCCCCCAAACCATATGCACAAGTTGTGATTTTGTACAGTATTTCTTTCTTCTACATATAATAGTGTGGTTGTAAACTGTCAAAGAGAAAATCTGATTTTGTGTGTAGTTCCATGGAAAAAAGCCTCCAGTTTGTTAATAAAGCAATGTTAGCCATCATCGTTGAGTCAATGCTGAGTGGTTATCAGCTTTCCATATGCAGTCTGTTTCAGTGCTAGTAGAAAGGAGCATTTCGTCATGTCCTAATATATCAAACTTCGCTTTGATTAAACAGGACCCTTACTCTTGATAGCTGCTATCATACAGTGCACTTGGTCTGTTGTTATCAACCTGTTCTAAAGTTTAGATCATCTGAAGCATTTAGTTCTACTCAAAGAACTTTATGAATGAAAGGGAGTGCAATGTTTATTATTTATTTTTTAATTAATAGGTTTTTATATAGCGTCAGCAAATTACGTAGTGCTTTACAATTTTAACAATCATTATAACAGGACTGGGTGGCACAGACAGACGGAGTTTGATACATAACGCAAGTACTATAAATCACACAATGGACCAGCCAGGTTGTCTGGCAAAAGTGCTAAGGCCTCTGTATGTTCCAGTCACACAGCAGTGTTAGTAACAGAGATGAGGGGATTTTAGAATAGAAAGAGAGTGCATGGGTTTGTGTTAATAATGTAATAGGAAAGCAAAGTGGTTTTTAAAATGGTAAATAAAGCTTCTGTTCTAAAGTTTAGATCATCTGAAGCATTTAGTTCTACTCAAAGAACTTTATGAATGAAAGGGAGTGCAATGTTTATTATTTATTTTTTAATTAATAGGCTTTTTATATAGCGCCAGCAAATTACGTAGCGCTTTACAATTTTAACAATCATTATAACAGGACTGGGTGGTACAGACAGACTGAGTTTGATACATAACGCAAGTACTATAAATCACACAATGGACCAGTCAAGTTGTCTGGTAAAAGTGCTAAGGTCCAGTCATACAGCAGTGTTAGTAACAGAGATGAGGGGATTTTATAACAGAAAGAGAGTGCGTGGGTTTGTGTTAATAATGTAATAGGAAAGCAAAGTGGTTTTTAAAATGGTAAATAAAGCTTAAGAATGTTGAATTTCATAAGCTTGTCTGAAGAGGTGAGTTTTAAGAGAGCACTTAAAAGTTTGGAGAGTATAGGGTAAACTTAATGGGCGAGGGCAGTTATTCCATAGAGTGGTTGCAGCCTGGGAGAAGTCCTGTAACCAGGAATCAGAGCATTTATGAAGTGCAGAAGAGAGTTGTAAATCTTGTGATCATCTGAGAAAGTGAGCTGGGATATATCTTAAGACAAGTGAGAATATGTATGCAGGTGCAGTCTTGTTTATGGCTTTATAGGTTAGTAAGAGGATTTTGCATTTGCTTCTGTAGTAACTAGGCAACCGGTGTAGAGATTGACAGAGTAGACTAGCTCTATATGAACATTTTGTAAGGAAAATCAGTCTTGCTGCTGCATGCAATATAGACTTTAGAGGGGTAACTGTGGGACTCCAATAAGGAGAGCGTTGCAGTAATCAATGCTGGAGATGATCAGTGCATGAATGAGAGCTTTAGCAGTGTCTTGTGAGTGATATTTTCGGATTCTGGAAATGTTTTTTTTTAGGTGTATATAACAGGATTTAGAAATGGATTGTATGTGGGGCACAAAGGACAGTTCAAAGTCAAATGTAACACCTAGGCAGCGACCTTGAAGCGTAGGGAATACTTCAGTATTGTCAGCAGAAATAATGTTAACCTCGGTTACACTCCCTGCTAAGAAAATCTTATTGGTGAAAATGGGACATCCGAAAGTTCCTTTTCGGATGTCCCATTTTCTAATTCTTACCTTTTTCTACTTTTTTTTAAATGAATGGGTGAGTATGCCGTTCGGCATACTTCTCCCATTTACTTTTGCAATGTGTGATATCCCTCCGCCACTGCTCGCCAGACCAGGGACAGGTGAGTAAATTATTTGTGCGGGGTAGGAAGGGTTAGGGTCAGGCTTAAGGGAGGGTTAGGGTAAGAATTAGGGAATGGAATGGGGGGACTATTTTTTTTTTTTTACTGTTTGCACCACGGGGCTTTCAGAGCTCCGTGGATCGATGCTATGCCTTATCTAGGCATAACAATCGAAATCCCAGCCAGTTCGCAACTGGCTGGGAGGCATCTGATTTTTGGAAAATCAGATTTTCTATGCAGGGACCCACACCCTGTTAACCTTGTGTACAGTTCTCAGAGGTTACTTATTAGCTTAGATAAAATGGTGTTTTGTATATGGTGTTAGGTGTGCAATTCATGGGAATTGCAAAGGATCAAAGCAGGACTAGACATAATCCAGCAGTTCCAAAAGTATGTGTCATGGCACACTCACTGGGGTAAGTGCATGGGAAATGCAAGATGAAAGGAAGTGCTAGTGTAGCACAGCCTATGTCCCTACATCTGCTGTGCGCTGATGAGCATTTAGCTCACAGAGAAGCTGCAGGGAGATCTCTCTCTACAGCTGCTTTGTGAGTTTAGTGTCAGTCAGCACATGGAAATTGCAGGGTAATTAAAAATGAAATAAGGGTTACATAGTTGGAGGTTTAAAAAAAGACAACAGTCCATCAAGTTCAACCTATTTTGGATCTCCTGCGAGAGAAACTGGGGGAAAGAGAGTGAGGATTAGAAAGTTGGAAACACAAAGGGGGAGCGAGTGGGGGATTGAAGAGACAGAGGGATGCATAAAAGAGTGGGGGTTATAACCAGTGCAGCACAGCCTCTCTCTCTGCAACTCCTCTGTAAGTCCAGTTCCAGCCAGCGCACAGTAGTTGTAGAAAGAGAAGCTGTGCTATGCTGTCACCACAGGAAAACCACTCTTCCTGCAACTCCTTTCCACTGACAAGCACTTAAAGGAGCTGCAAGGAGAATGATGTGCCTACCACTAAAAAAAAAACTAGATTCAGTCATTTTTTTTTGCCTTAGGGATGCTTCAAAATATTATGAGCCCTAAGCGTGCCTTGACCCGAGAATGTTTGGAAACCTCTGATATAATTCATATTTTGGAAGGCCTTTTTTTAAAACTTTGTAACCACTGGAACTGGACATATATGGGCTGATCCATAGAGTAAGGGCAAAACAGGAGTTCAGAGGTGACATTTCCTGGGTCATTCCTAATTTACAGATTTATCATAGAGCTTTACAGAATATGAGTTCTATGTGCAAAAGCAGTGTTTTCTCTGCATTCAAAATATGGTTAATTTGCACCCCTTACATTTCAACATGGGTTTACTCAAGTGTACATCTGCATCTGTTTTCTGAATCAGCCCCATAAAAGGTATATTTATACTTTGTGGTGTTACTAACATACAAGATTGATACAGCACACTGTTATATACATTTTTTTCCTTTGTTTCTGTGTTTTATTTTTGTGTATTATTTTTTATTTTATATCTGTTAAGTAGTCAGCCTTATCTCTTTTTAAAACAATGTAGGAGGAATATATGAATAGAAGTACTTATACTGAGAACCTCTTTACAGCATTGATTCAGAACATGGATCTATAACTAGGAGACCCACCATATCCTCCTGCTCTTGACAGGATAGTGTTGATAGCAGGGTGGAGACCATCTTACCTTTTCTGATGATTCCACCCAAAATTCCAGTAGATCAACAGGTTACTACCTATCATTTTACATGTTATGTTATTGTTTTTTAAAAGTATACCCCTTTCTCTTGGAGGTGTAAATGAATGAAATGATGCATTGTGTGCACTGCAGTTTTGTATTGTCTGTACACTTTATTAAGCTATTTGTGTAGATCTTATTTTTAATTTACATTCATTCCATTGTTATCACTTCTTAAATATATACTTTGGAGTTGCCTCTTTTATCCTGATATCTTTGCAAATAGAACTTGTTTTGTTTATTTTTAATTTTTGAACTAATATAAGATTCTGGATGAGAAAGGGTTACTCAGTCTTCTTGAAACATGGAGTTGACATTTAAATCCTCTGCATGCTGGCATGGACTTTCCAGATGTTGGCATGTCACAGACAAGCGTACTCTCAGAAGCAGCTGTTTTTCCACAGCACAAGTAAAAAAAAAAAAGAACACCAAGGATAATATTTCATGTTGCCCCAACCTGCTGAATCAGCAGTCTGCTAGGAGAAAGGTATAATACCACCAATTAACCCTTTTATTGGCTAACCATTCACATTAACGCTATAAAACTTTCATGTGCTACAAATCTACAGATAGGATGAGTTACAATGTAGAGTGTTTGCTAAAATGATCTTAGTATTGTAGATTTGCTGGTTTTCAAATGAGAATTTATGCCTCTTTTTTTCTTCTATCGGAGATGTAAGGAGGTGTTTAAAACAATTCAACTGAGTGGTTAGTTTAATGCCTTAAGCGTTCAAGGACGTTTCCTGTTTTGAACAATGCTGCTAAAATCAATGGTAGTGTATAATACATCAATCGCGTGTGTCTAATCTTGTATTCTTCTGTCTATATTGACTGCATGCATCCCAGTGCAGTGGCTGTGTAGATCCCTGCTGAATCCAGCTTTCCTCATGTGGGACCGGATCCAGACCTCTGTGCGTTTACCTGGCAGTCTGCACGGAAGAGGGGAGTTAACTCCCGTCATTCCCCGTGCCTCATTCCCACGAAGTATAGCAAACACATTCCCAAATAAACAGCAGAATTCCACATTTGGCATGCAGAATTCTGGATCTGGTCCACAGACTCGCCAACCATGCACACTACCTTGTTATACCCCAGAATAATAAAACAAGAACACCTCCACCTTCCCTCCCAAAAAAACAAACCAACCAAAACAAAAACCAGTCCAGACAAAGGCAACATAGAGTCACGTTTCCAGGAGCATAGAGAAAGACAAAACTAGAACCCAGAATCTGCTAAAGAAACAGTCCAGCCTGGTGTTCAGTTTATCTCCCAAAAAATGATGCTGAGAAACGCTCAATATATGTCAAAAACCACCTTTACTACTGCAGAGCCGTGTCATGCACAGATCCACCAAGCTGTTCTTACCATTGCCAGCCATTACTTTAATAATTCACTAATAATTGCTGGGCCATGTGCAATAGAAAACCTCAGTTACTGACTTTTATTAATAAAAAATAAATGTAAACGTAGAGAACTGAGAAAATGATCCAGACACCATCTTATCCTCTTGTGGAGGATAGGGGTCAGATCCAGACATCCACCTGCTTTCCGTACATGCCGGGGTCTGTCAGTCCACATGAGAAAGGGGAGTAAACTCTCCCGGTCACTCCCCTCTCTCTTGGGGATATTTGTGTGATCTATACTGACACAGGGCACCCCTAAGTCACATGAGCGGATCAGCAGTCTGTTTGACTGCTCCTAATCCCACCCACACTGAACAACGTAACCTATCAGAAATACCTAATCCCACCCCTACGGTGCAATGTAAATGCTTGGCGGGTGGAGGGTAAGCAAAGCTTCTTTCTCCGGAATACCTATCGCACGGAACTATGTTCCGTACGATAAGAGTTATGTGCGTAAAACGTGCATGCACCCTCCCCTCAAAACACCCCACTTACAGTGTGCTTGCATAAGTAGGGTGACGAACGCAGGTCTGATCCCGGCCCAGAGGTGTAACTAGGGTGAGGTTGGGGTATGTATCTAGAGCACTGATGGACATCCATGTCAAGGGGCCACCATCTACGCCCAACACACTTACCCTGGTGGTGCCTCCTGCACCGCTGACTATGGATACCTTGCCTGGCGGTCGCCACTAATAGTACTCTGTGGTGATGGTCAGGCAAGAAGTCCCTGGCTGCACTGTACTAAGCTGTCACCTCAGAAGTTGCCGTGAGTCTTTCTCCGAGCAAAAATGCAGTGCTGCTAGATGTCGGGGGATAAGAGAGAGATGGCCAGCATGCCCCAGACTTCAAAAGTAAGTGCACATGGGGAATTGAGGTCCATACTATTAATGAGGAATAATGGCTGCAGTACATCTGTAGCTGTCGTGGGGTTATTAATAATGATTGTGGGTGCACATTAATAAATAATGTGGGAGTATATAAATAACTTATACTGGGTCACATCTAGAATTATTCCGAAGCACAAGAACAACTATATTTTGGGCATATTTTTTGAGGCACATGCTATACGGAGATTTTAATTGTCGTTGACATCAGTTTCTGCCCCATAGTATCTTACAGTCTAATTCCTTAGGGTTAATTTAAATAAACAGCCAATTAACCTACAAGCATGTTTTTGGAGTGTGGAAGTAAATAGGACCATACAGAGGAAAAAACACACATACATGAAGATAACTCATGACCTCAGGACTGTAAGGCAGAAGTTCTAACCACTTGAGTCACTTTCCAATGTCAAAAACTCTAACTGTAATATACTTTACTATAATATACTTATATTATCAGAAGCACAAAGATGTGCTGTAGCCTGCATGCATGCCGCTACTCACACACACAAGACAAAGTTGTTGTTTTTTTTTTTAAACCTTGACTGATGTAAATCTGCACAAATCAGTATTGGTTACACGGGCCAAACTCTGCCCAGGGAGCCCAGAGACCTAGCACCAGCCCTGTGTCCATTGACCCTCCTTCGAGACACTAGAAATTTGTCAGTCCCTGGAAATACTGGTAAGGGAGTAAGTGGGTCAATATTTGTTTTGTTTTAGCTTTTCCTCCGATTATACATTCATTGAGGCTCTATGGTTTTAGAAATAGACTTTATCTTGCTATTTGTAAATTGTATTATTGGTATGTGAATATTTTACTATCAGCCCTTCCTTCCTTCTTTCTTTCTTTTCCGTCCTCCTTCTTCCTTCTTCCTTTTTTCCCTATCTTCTTTTCTTTCCTTCCTTCTTACCCTTTCCTGCTTCCTTTCTTTCTTTCACATTCCTTTCTTTTCCTTCCTTTTCTTATGTCCTTATATGTCCACAGCATTTATGAAAATGTTTTATCTATGTCAATGATTTAGTTGATTTAGTTCTTTGTCACATATTTGGGGCTTTTTGTTGTATATTGTAAAAACCTCAATAAAAATGTAACAGTTAAAAAAAAAAAGTGTTAACCAGTTAAGTCATTTTGTATTAATATATTATAATATCTAACAAGTGTTCTCTCTGTATGGTGGTTGTGTTTTTTTTATTTATTTAATAATCAAATAGGGGCATTTTTATTAATTAACCCTGTACTCCATCAACCACAGTTATAACACTGTCTGTGACATGTACATCATTGCAATCTATGTAGATATCATAAGTTCTATACATGAACATTTGTTCGATAAGTATGTTATGCTTATCTTCAGTTCAGATAAATGTACAAAACGCATGTTTATCATAACCCTAAAGACAATCAAAAGCACAGGAGGGTTTGTTACTTTTTTTCAAATAAACTATAGATGTTTATCAATAAGATAAGTGACTTAATTAACTCTCACACCTGCAGTGACCAATCATGTGCAGCACTAACAGAAATGATTGTGTGAAACATGCAGACTAATTAGAAGTTGGCCTGTGTAGAAGAAAAATAAACAATCATGCTATTGTTTTTCTGGTCTCTATTATATTGTTTATCCCCTTGATTAAAACATAACTGTATAAAGGCAGCACACTACAAGATACATATAGTATGACGCTTAAGGTTAGTCTGTATTCCAGGTATATGATGCACTACAAGGCAGTTGCTGTATCTGGCTCTCCTCTGAAATGGAGGAAGCAAAAGACCGAATCCAAACCTTCACACGCTTTCTGTAAGTGCGGGGGTCTGTAATTCCACACGAAAGAGGGGAGTGAACCCCCCCCCCGTTACTTCCCTCTCTCATGCGGATATTGTGTGACTCACGCTGCCAATACACGCGCGGATCAGCTGTCCGTACAACCACTGATCCGCTCATAAGTGAGAGAACCCTCACACTGTAATTAGGAATTCCTATTGTAAAACAATCAGCACATCTGGAGGGCGCATGCGTGTGTAAGTGGACTATTGTACATAGCTGTGGATCTGGTCTAAAGGGCTTATTTTTTTAAATAGTGTATTACTATAGCATAGCAAAGGGTATACATATACATTCAACAATATAAGTAAGACAGTTAACACTTTTCATTTCAACAGTTTTAATGACACATGATTAAACAAGAACGTGATGACATTATTTAACATTGATTAACATCAAATCCAGGCTGCCATTAAAAGCTTGGGGATGCTGGTGCTTGTAGTACTCCAAATGTCAGCATGCCCATGGCCCATATCTAACAAGTGTTCTCTCTGTATGGTGGTTGTGTTTTTTTATTTTATTTAATAATCAAATAGGGGCATTTTTATTAATTAACCCTGTACTCCATCAACCACAGTTATAACACTGTCTGTGACATGTATATCATTGCAATCTATGTAGATATCATAAGTTCTATACATGAACATTTGTTCGATAAGTATGTTATGCTTATCTTCAGTTGTTTTTGGAATAAATAGAAAAAATACTCATATAGATGAGCCCTTACTTCTCTTTTGTTTAATGTGCCAGCTTTTTTCAAAGATAAATGTACAAAATGCATGTTTATCATAACCCTAAAGACAATCAAAAGCACAGGAGGGTTTGTTACTTTTTTTCAAATAAACTATAGATGTTTATCAATAAGATAAGTGACTTAATTAACTCTCACACCTGCAGTGACCAATCATGTGCAGCACTAACAGAAATGATTGTGTGAAACATGCAGACTAATTAGAAGTTGGCCTGTGTGGAAGAAAAATAAACAATCATGCTATTGTTTTTCTGGTCTCTATTATATTGTTTATCCCCTTGATTAAAACATAACTGTATAAAGGCAGCACACTACAAAATACATATAGTATGACTTAAGGTTAGTCTGTATTCCAGGGTATATGATGCACTACAAGGCAGTTGCTGTATCTGGCTCTCCTCTGAAATGGAGGAAGCAAAGGACCGAATCCAAACCTTCACACGCTGGTTGTAGTAATTTAATTAATTATATTCACTGATGTTTTCCCTGCCAAATAAATCAAGCTATATGTTAGTGAAATTAATATTTAGATAAGTAGAAAAACTATTTAATACATTACTGTTACAATTGCCTTTTAATTGAAATTTTCCTTTCTCAAAACTATGGTAAAATAGGGATTTAGAAATTGGTCAAATATATCAGACAAGTGTTACAGACGTGAGAAATTCACACAAAATTTACAATACAATAGCTTCACGTGTTTTGTGGGCACACGCAGGGAATGTAGGCATGGATAAGGAGCAGGGATCACCTTTCTATACAGCAGTAGAGGCATGTGTATAGCTGAGTTTCTGTGATACTAATCATTCTGTATTGTATTAGGACGATAACTACTACAACACTAGCATGTTAATTACCAGCATTACTGAGGTTATCAGCATGTCCCGGAGGATGCCAGCATCTCATGTTAGCACACACCTATAAAGATG
This sequence comes from Limnodynastes dumerilii, assembly GCA_011038615.1. NCBI lineage: Eukaryota > Metazoa > Chordata > Amphibia > Anura > Limnodynastidae > Limnodynastes > Limnodynastes dumerilii. The sequence continues at coordinate 865,739 of WWET01000208.1, read as the reverse complement.
TTACAGTGGTAATTTAGAGTTCACGCTTTAATGAAGTGATAATTGGAAACACTGCCTGTTTGTTGGCTTTGAGTCAATCTGGCTGGCTGCCTTGAAAAGTATTAGTATACTGGGTTTTTGCAATCCATCTAGCCAATAGGCTTACAAAATTCAGCAGGCTTATTACATGCAAACGATTGAAATCATCTTCATAGTACACAATCCACTCTTTACTGTGAAAGGGGCCCATTCAACTGTCTTGTCTAGTGTAGCAAATGGGTCAAGTCTGGAAAAGCCACTAGGATTTAGATTACTTGTGTGACACTGTGTGGTAATTTTAGGTTAGTGGTATAATGGTGCCATTTCCTTTAAAAGACACTGGACATCAAATATGTGTAGTCAGGGCTTCACGCCACAAGCTAACATTAAAGTGTAACTGTAAAGATTACTAGAGCTGTAAGGATTTATAAAAACAAAAAATCCTTTCATAACATTCCAAAACCTTTCAGATTTTTTTTCTGCACCCCCTTACTACCATCAAAGCCTAAACGTCTGGACAGATCATGTGGTGGTCTTTGGTTGAGGAATTAAAGATAAACAAAAACTGGGAAAAAAAAAACCCAACTGAAGTGCAGAGTTCAGGATGTGACAGCTTAAGAGCCTGGTCATAGCACAGATAAAGAAAGGAATGGGCATGTGCTGTGCACTTGAACTGTATCTCATCTTGCAAGCTTTGTTTGATCAAGTAGTTTTGCTGTAGGCATAGAAAGGGAAAAATGTGTGTGGTCTGGCTTTTGTTTTAGCAGTTTCACTACAGGTACAAAAGATGTGGTAAAGTCTGAGCTGTAAAGAGACTGGCTAAAAACGTGTTGCTGTTGGAAAATAGATGATAGATACTAATTGTCTCTAAAACAAGCCACTGAAACTACGGGTTCACGTCAGTGCATTGTAAAACAAAACATACATAGCTCAAATAATAAATGCAAAACACAGCAGAGAATAACAACATTTTCTGATGCTGAGAATTATAGAAAGCACTGATGATAGGACACCATCAAAACAAGAGCTCTGAGGTTAGAGTATCAATGACTTTCTGTGTGTCTGCTTTCCATTTCTAGTAAAGCCAAAGAGTCATGCAAATCATTTCTGTGTTTCGTGTTGACAAAATTTCAACACCAAGTTGTTTTATATCTTGAAACCACTAAGAAAAGTATCCAAAAAATGATTAACCACAAAGAGATCAATAACAATTCATGAAACACTGACAACACGGCTAATATTTTTATTCTGCAAAAATAAAAGAAAACACCATATATATTTTTTTCTCATTCTTTCCAAAACAACCCAGTTCCTTCAAAGGGCTGACAATCTGCGTTAGCCATAAGAGGTCAACTCTCCAAGAGATACTTTTTTTTGTTAGTATTTATTAATCTTATATTTACTAATGAATCTTTCTTCTTGTTTGTAATGTAAAAACAAAAAATCTAAATATGTTGTTATTTTTTAATCTAAGATTAAATTTAGCTCCCTATTTGTTTTCTGTGCTACCTCTATCAGCAGTGGTGGTGTGTGTGTGTGTGTGTGTGTGTGGGGGGGGGGGGG
>WWET01000208.1:846214-858073 GCA_011038615.1 Limnodynastes dumerilii | reverse complement strand
GGGCGGCGGGCGTAAGCGTAAGATCGGCTGAAAAGCCAATCCGCGCATTCGCCGGGCAGATGTTGCCTGGCGTCGCTACGGCAACGCCCGATCGTGGATCGAACGTCCGTAGCAGCACCGTAGGGATGCTGGAAGGGACGTCCCCCAGCGTCCCTGTGAGCGGGGGGACGTCCCCCCCGCCTAGGTGGGCGGGGGGGCTAGGCAGCCATACGCTCCTGTGTGAGCCTATGGACCCTTCCTTACGCCGGCTGAAGTTAGGGTAGCCTTCAGCCGATGTAAGGAAGGGGCCATACGCCCGCACAGGGGGAGTGTCGAGGAAATTGAACGCCGATACACTGTGCTTTAGTAAGCACAGCGCATCGGCGTAGGTCTGGATCAAGCCCATTCTCCTAATCCTCCTCTGTATCATCCAGATGGTCACTGGCAAACTTTATACAGGCCTGGACATGTGCTGGCTTAAGCAGGGGGACCTTTCGGGCGCTGCAGGATTTAAATCCATGACTATGTAGTGTGTTACTAATGTCACTTTGGGACTGTGGTCCCAGCTCTCTTGATATCAGTGACCAGGTCCCCCCGTGTAGTTCTGGGCTGATCCCTCACCGTTCTCAAGATCATTGATACCCATGAGGTGAGATCTTGCATGGAGCCCTAGGTCGAGAAAGATTGTCAGCGATCTTGTATTTCTCCCATTTTTTTTATAATTACGCCAAAAGTTGATCTCTTCTCACCAAGCTGCTTGCCTATTGTCGAGTAGCTCATCTCAGCCTTGTGCAGGTCTACAATTTTGTCCCTGGTGTCCTTAGACACTTGGTCTTGGCCATGGTGGAGAGGTTGCAGTCTGACTTTTTGAGGGTGTGGACAGGTTGCTTTTATACAGATAACCAGTTCAAACAAGTGCCATTAATACAGGTAACGAGTGGAGGATAGAAGAGCTTCTTAAAGAAGAAGTAAGAGGTCTGTGAGAGCCAGAATTATTGCTGGTTGGTAGGTGTCCAAATATTTATTTTCCACAAGAATATACAAGTAAATTGTTTAAAAATCATACAATGTGATTTCCTGATTTTTTTTTGCTAATTCACTAAATCACTAAATTCACTAAATCACTATTTCCTGCGCCACTGACTACGACACCACACCAGTGGCACGGTCATAACTAGGGGTGTGCGATAGGGACGGTCGTCCAGGACACCGAGCTTGAGGGGGGCACCAGTAATTTAATATTCAATGTTAAATTGGTTTGGAATTCAGGGTCAGGGGAACCATTTTTCACTTCTTCATATGCTTCACCAGTTTTCCATTAAATGTTTGAATTTAAAGCCAAATAGTCACATTCGTTTCCACAGTTGAAAATTAATTGGTTGTTCTGTCTTCTAAAATGACTGTTATTTACTTTTTATTTTGACTAATGAGTTGCTAATAAAATGTCTCTCCTTCTGTCAATTCAGCTGTGTACATATGGCCAGATAAAAGTATCTGCAGCTGCCTTGAAGTTGTTCACAACTTTGGTTCTTGCATCTAACCAATCCATAAGAAGCTCAAATGTGAAAATTCCGAGCTGGATACACTGACATTTTCATTACAAATATCAGATATCATTATTTTCCTTAGAGGAGCTTATGATCCAAAGAACACCACCCCCAAAATACAACTCCTGGACCAGGAAACAAATTTAAATTTAGAATTAAATACCAAAAGCAATGTGTATAAAGAGTATGAAAGGTAACGTCACAGTGTCGGTTTAAAAGTTCTGTTTTTGTTGAATGTGCATTTGAACTGTAACTCATCTTTCAATCAGTCAAGCTTTGTCGGATCACTGAGCAAATAATTTGGATAAAACGAGAGCAGTGATCTGCTCAAAGCACTAAGTGGGTCAACTGCAGCAGTAGCTTCAGAGTGTGCCAACTGTGAAAACATTCATTAAAATAAACAAGAAAGGGGTGGTTTCTGAAAAAGCTCTTATGGTGTATGGTGTTGCTGCAGTAATAGTAATAATAGTAATAAGAATGGCGAATCAATTAAATATGCAGAGGTATGCAAAGTTAGTGATAACCGTCTGGGTAGATAATTTTTCAATCCCCATATAATTCTCAGAGCTCTCAGTGGAGGTATGAACCATGTAAAGAAAGAAAAAAAGAAAATATCATAAGATTAACATTTTTACTAATTAACACTAAGGGCTGGCTCCAGACTAGAATGTTAGGGGACTTACATACATCACATATCTGATGTCTGTCTGCGTGATGGGAGTGGCTAGGAGAGATACCTGCACATCTGCAACTCAGACGTGATCACAAAGCAAGTTGTGCATCCAGACTACATTCGAGATGAAAAAGTTGAAAATATATTTTAAAAACTAAATCTTTTTAATAAAAATTCCAAAATACAGTAGTTCCAATTCTATTCCTACACATAGCAAGCTAAGTACCCTTTAAACATGCATACATTTTTATTAAATGTTCTTCATATCATCTCTGGATGTTATAAAATAAGGCTGACAGTTACAATAACACAGGCATAAAATTCCACAATGTTTTGTTAAAACAGCAAAGGGAAAAGGAAGGGGAGGATTTTACACACAGAGCTAAAGGTAGAGCAGCTTCTAGTGTCTCTCAATACACCTGATTCCATGTTGTGGTTGCCATGTTACTTCATACCATACTTCAGAAATAGAAATGAATGGCAACTTAAATACCTGAGCAAACACAGTAAAATTAGTAAATATGAATATTTATATAGTCTTCCAGAGTTATGTATGTTTAAAAGAAAAAAGCATTATTTATTCAGCAGATACTATAGCCCACTACATCTCCTTGGTTAAAGGGCTGCAGCAGATGATAATTTAGATGATGTAAATTCCTTCTTTCCCCCAAGATATCACATATATAACAAAATATGCTTTTTTTCAGGGGACTTTCATGTTACTGCCATTTACTTCATACTAATATAGAGATACTGCAATTTTTTCAGAACTTTCATACAAATTCTCTCATATTAATCAGAAACAGCTTCTATATATCTGTTTTCTCAATTCGCTCTTAGCAATACAAGATATCACTGTTTACCAGTGATGTGCTATTAACCTTCTTAAACCCTCCCCCCTTAATCCCAAACTTATGGAGTTTAGCCTCCAATGGTGCAATGTCAATGATCTGCATATGCCCCAAAGATGACCATCATTGAGTAAAGGCTACCAAAGTGTGCACCATAGCACCCTGGACCTCTGTGCCTCAAAGCACTCAGTTAGGTGCCCACTACAATGGGCTGCTTTTAGAAATAGACAGACAAAAGTTCAATTTCAGCTGTCTCTATTTCGAATAGGCAGACTTTAAAGAATTTTCTATATAAATGGGTGAGTATGCCAAACAGAATACTCGCCCATTCATTTTCGCAGGACCCACCGCAGACAGTTCTGGAGAGGTGAGTAACTTCTCTGGGGGTTAGGGTTAAGCTCTTAGGAAGGGAGGGTTAGCGTCAGGCTGCGGGGATGGGGGTCTTAGGGTTAGGCTAATAGAGAAGGGAGAGTTAGGGTCAGGCTGCAGGAAACGGAGGTTTAGAATCAGGCTGAAGGGAAGGGAGGCTTGGGGTTAGTTTTTAGGCTTACCTTTCAGAGCACCTCATCGAGGCATAAGCAATTGATACCCCAGCCAGTTTAAAACTGGCTGAGAGAGAACAACCCTGTCGAAATAGGACCATTCTTAGCAGGAACCACACACCGGTTAGGTGGCGCAAATCCATGGCCAGCGCACAGGCTAAGGTCATGTTACTCTGGAAGTCAGTGTGACAGTCTCAAGAAGCTGGAGAAACCAGACAGAAGAAACTGTGGAACGGTGGAAACTGTATAGAAGTCCAGCTGCAGAAGTATTTTTTTCTTTATTAAATAGACCACTTTAACTTTTTCTTTCTTACTTCATTCCAATATATAACACAACCTCTGCACAGGGGACATCACTGATTTCTCCAGTCCTGAGCTGTTTCCTGTAAGACATGTTTATTAAGATAAGCTACTGAATGTTCCTGCTATTAAGATTTTTGGACCTTACTTATTAAAAATTGGGATCATAAGCTCGTAATCTGTGGCAAGGGTATAGATCCTATTGGGAATAGCATCTCCACTTACTTGCTTTTGAAAAAGGACCCAACCCACAGTGTAAATAGACTGTACCTGTATCCTCTAGTGAATTTCACTAGGCACAGCTTAACTGTGATTCTATATTTCAATCTTCTGGAAGGGTATGGATAAATACCTCGAAGTCATGCCCTCCAAAATCCCATCCTCTTCCAGTAATGCCAAAGGTAAATAAGGCACCAGCAAATAGGCCCCGTCCATCTCGCCAAGATCAGATGGAGAGGAATCTCTAGATAATCCGCAGAAACTGCAGAGGAGACACCTATTTTATCAGGAAACTCTTACCACTTTAGCCCAAGAGTTGTGTAAACACTTGTTCCCAATTATAGACAAAAAACTTGAGCACATGCAAATGGCCAAAATAGAATCTAATACGTCCAGATTAGGCTCTTTGTAGCAATATTGCAGCAATTTGGAAAACCATATTAGCTCTGTTCATGATACCATTACATCCCAAGCTAATACTATTAAGGAGCTAACTGAAAAGGTAGATGACTTGAAAAATAAGCATCGTAGAAATAATTTGCAATTTATTGGCCTCCCTAAATCTATTACTGGGGAAAAGTTGATGGAATGCCTATCAGTAACAAACCCATCTGTTCTGGGCTTCCCGGCATCCATCGGATATACCACTTTAGATAGAATGGGCACACAGTATTGGACCCGAGATCTCGTTCTGTAATAGCAAAGTTCCTAGATTACGGAATGGAAGATAACCTCTTAATGGCCTATAGAAACACTCCCCAGCTACAGGTTGAAAGATTTTTCGATTTTGGTTTCCAAAAATAAGAATCGAGTTTTCAGACATTTGCTGCACCTTACATAGTCAAAATGAGCCCTTCTTTACCCAACAAAACTCTTGACTCTAAAGAACGGCCAACCACACTTCTTTTTTGGATTATAATGAGGCCAAAGAGTTTATACGCAGTCATCCACCTCAGAATGTCTAACTATAAAAGCCCTCTTATATCGTAAGTTGAGAGAAAAAAAAACAAAAACGAAATGCGTCACAGAATATATAACAAAGACTCATTTCATTAGATCACGTGGTACTTTTAGACCTACTTACCTGTGGTCGTAAGAGGCAATGAACTTCATTAAACCGATTTGAAAGTTGTTCGTATGATTGTTTTATGCAATGGGTCCTACCCTTGCTGTCTTTAATAGTGCTATGTTTTGGAGTTTGTCTCCTTCAGGTGTGGGTGGAGAGACCTCAACTTATGTTAATAACGGGCACTCTTGAAAGCCTTCCAATGGGGTGGCATAAGTCTCAATGACAATTGTTGATTTTAAAATCATGTACTGCAATGTGGAAGGTCTGAATACGCTCATCAAATGCAAAAAAAAGTTACATCCTATCTAAAGTTTTTTTTGCAGGAGACCTATCGGAGGGCTAGCGACAATTCTACACTAGGAGACGGATGGATTGGGGAGCGCATAGCTGGCTCATACTGATCAAGTTCAAAAGGTGTGTCAGCAATCTTCCGCCATAATCTAAACTATTCAATTATGGAGCAATATATAGATAAGGAGGACAGATTCATTTATTTGAAAATCTTGATTAACAATCACAAATATGTCCTTCTCAATGTTTATGCTTCAAATGGAGCTACATCTTCCTTTTTCAAATCTATAACTAATTTCTTAGCTCAGAGAGACACACCAAATTTAATTGGGGGGGGAGGGGGGCTTTAATCTAGTGGTAGATCCAGGGATTGACAAGAGATCATCAGTGGTCCTCACAGTGGCAGGCCCTCCAACATTTAATCAATCTAAAATTGTTAGTTGACCCATGGTGCCTTTATCATTATGGTGAACATTCCAATACACATCTTTTGTTGGCTCATAGATCACTGTAACACATAGACTATTTCCGTATAATAAACTCCTTAATAACTTTTCTCAGAGATGCAGACATTGGTGAGATATTAATTTTGGTTTAAGCACCATTCATCTACTAACTGACTATCCCAGACCAGTGGCTTCAACTTGCTTTGCCGTTTCCCAGGGTATTTATCATGCTCATAGATTTTTCGGTCCAGAGGACCCAATTCTAGTTTGGGGAACATCAAAGGTGGCGATGAGGGGCCACATTATTTCCTTTATAGCCGACAGGCAACAGGGAATCAATAATAAATTATCTGCGCTCCAACAGGTGGTGTCCTCAACCTTTCAGTCTTATGTAGACTGGCACTCAGATACTATCCTAGCAGAATACAAGTAGGCAAAATACTCCCTCAATACATACCTCACTGTTGAGGCCCAACAAAGATTAGATCACACTATACAAAAATTCTACAGGTGGGGCAACAAGCCAGGGAAAGTGCTGGCCAACATGGCTAAACTTTTGAAAAAAGGATCTGATTCGCAGTAAATTTTAAGAGAATTCCATACATATTACAAAAATGTATATAATGCTACTCCCTCTCATCATTCTCTTCAGGATGATATCTTATTAGATATCTGCTGCAGCCTTATTAGAATTGCACAAAACCATACATCACTAATCTCCTTTTCATAAAGATTCTAATGAAGCCCACACAATTCTCCTTCCCAAACCAAAAAAGATACTCAACTAGCTGCATCATACAGACCAATTACACATCTAAATACTGATTGTAAAATTTTGGTTAAAATCATGGCTACCAAGTTATAGCCCTTTATTGCCGTCAATGTTAACCGAATACCAATTGGGGTTTGTAATGGGTCGCCCTTCGGTAAAAGGTGTTCAGGCAACGGGCGGCTCCTTCCATACTCAATAATTCTACTGCTCAGTTTGGAGAAATAACCATAGGTTTGGGGGTGATAAAGATGCCTTCGCGGACGACCTCCTTCTGTACATATCCAACCCACTGTAATTCCTCCCACTGCTCATGGCTAAATTGGACGAATTTGGGAGGGATTCTGGCCTAATAATGAACTTGGACAAATCAGTGGCTTTGTGTCTTACCCCAGGAGTCACTTCTCCACCATGAAACGAGCTATACCATTTTAGTGGGCAAGGGAACAGATAAATTATCTTGGTGTTCAGGTCACTAAAAATCCTACCTTATTATACAACACTAACATGACTAAAGCTGCTTTCACATCACCAACTCTGAAAAACCCGGGTTTTTAGACCCTGGCATCCTTTGGCATGCTGATGATTGTATCACTACAAGCATCAGCATGCCCTATACTTTGCAAATGTTTTTTTAGTGAGATCTGACGCTACAAACAGATTTGTCTACTGTTGCCATAGCAACAGTAGACAAATTTCACCAATTGGGAGGCAATGTGAAAAACCTGGGTTGCAAAACCACCCTTCCCAGGTAGGACCCGGGAAAAACACTTTTCTTTTGACCTGGGTCGACCGGAAGTACATCTTTCACATCACCACCAAATACCCGGGATTTTTCAGAGACCCGGATTTTTATGAAAATCCTGGGTATTTGGTGGTGATGTGAAAGGGGTATTAGAGAGATATTTAGAGGGACGAAGGGGTCTCCAGCTCTCCTGCATTGGCTGAACAAACCTGCTTAAAATGATGTTGATCCCCCACCTGATATATATTCTACAATCCCTCCCTATAATTCTAACCTACTCTGACACTAAAAAACAAAATCATTTTTAGAAACTTTATCTGGAGGGGTGGACGGCCACGTATCAGTCTCATAAAGCTCCAGCAAACAAGATCCAATGGAAGAATCAGCCTCCTTAAGCGCTATAATCAGGCAGCATTGTTGCGGCACTTGAGGGACTGGCTATCAAACACCTCTGTCTACACTAACGCTTCACTAGAGAGGGGTTTCCTCACAAACCTTGATTTTTTTTCTTTTATACACTTTCATGATCAAGAACTGGAACATTCAATGTGTAAAATCCTCTTCTGTGGTCGATGCGTAAGATATGGCATATGATAAGACACAGCCTTAATTTGAACTCACATACATCCCTACACTAATGCTTTCTGCATAACTCGGACTTTCAAAGGCAAGTCATCATCTCTATTTCGGCCTTGGTGGATAGGTAAAATAAATGCCCTCTGGCTTTCCAGCAGGCAGTGGATTGTTTTGACTTTTCTGTCCTTTCTGCTTTGCATATTATCAAGCACAATATTATATAGCAAGTGCAATTTCGTCAGTTGTCGGAAAAGGACTGGTACAATAGTCTGGACACTCATCTTTTTCAAGTCTAATCCCTCATAAAGTAATATCCACACACTACAAAAACCTTAATAATCCACTGAATGATGAATCCACTCCATAAGGTCTCCCTACCTGGCAAACACATTTCCCTCAACAATCAAGGATATTTTGAAGGCCTTAGAATCATCATGCAGGATGTTTCCAGCTAGTTGATATATGGAACTATTTATGAATGTGTCCCATAAAACATATCTGACACCTCAGAAAACTTTCTATTTGGGGCTTGCCTTGTCCAGCGCTTGTTACAAAAGCGAGTAGTCCGATGCTAATTTGTTCTACTGCCTGTGGGAGGGCACGTTTATCCGCCATTTTTGGCTCAATGTACGAAAGTATGCTATAAAAACCATGGTTGATTATGTACCATTTACACTGGACTGGGCCATTGTAGGAATCCTCCCTATGAGGCAGAGGTTAGGTAAGGGTGTTAAGAAACTATTGCTAGCCATAAGTGTGGTAGACCAAAAAACTATTCTCCAGGTACGGAATAGACCTTGACCAATTCCTATCCCCCTATTTAAAGCAAAAATATTTTTCCTATTCCAAATGGATTGTGTAGAGACCTCATTAGCTATATCAACACTCTGCCTTGCACTTTAAATCTCGTTTGGTCCAATGTTTACAATATACCTCATGGTTTCTCATTAGAAAGCAGGAAAATTATCCACCTAATGTAATGTAAAGGACAAAAGTACACTATTGGAATAGTGGATTCCTCTTTACCACAGGATCCATTAGTTGGGTGTGTAGGTGACAAGGATGGACTGTGATCTTGGAACAATTTGAGTGAACGACAACCACTGTATAATGCTCTAGTATGGAACATATTTAGCAGCGAATAACTTCTGTATCTATATTTTCCAGTATTTAGATGACTTTTTTTCTTATTTTCCCATTCAAATAATAAGACAACACATGACTGTATATCGGTCAGGATAAAATAAAATGTCTTGTGTATAAATTAATATCAGGATATCGAGTGACTTTCATTTGGCCAGGATCAGGTTATGTTTTATGGTATTAGCTTGAATGTAGTGGGGCATAATAAGTTATGGCTCAGGTTATGGCCTCGTCGTAAATGTATCAGGATATTGGGGGGGTTATAAAAACCAGATCTCTGAGGAAGAGTCCATTCAAAAACAAACCTGTCACTTTTCACAAAGGTGGGGACTGTTGGAGAGGAGCAGTTTTTGCCTTTAAAAAGTGTAGACCAGATACATAAAATTGTTCACTTTATGGGATCTTTGAACGAAGGAAGTGTTCTCTATAAGTATTATGCTAATCCCAGGCTAGGAAGATCTTTGCGTCAGTCTTTCTTTCCCCTTTTTATTTTATAAGAAACAGTTTTGTTGTATATCAATTTTATTGTTCTTTTTTAAATAAGCATTGATTCTACCATATTAAATATCAATTAATAAGTTCCTGTCTCTGTGTTCTTACGGATTCACGTATCAGACCAGCTTTGTTATTAAAGGCAACTTAATGGTAACAGAAGGAATCATTCTAAGTTGATGATAATTCTGATAAAGCATAATTGTGTTAGATTTGTGTAAAGGAGAATCTAAGACCTCCTGTGAATAGTATTGGTGTTGGCAGTTCATTAGTAATAAGCAGAGGCAGAACTAGCGAGTTGCGGGCCCAGGTGCAAAAAATATGCTTTTGCCCTGATGATATCCCAGGTAACCCAATGGGTAGCTTTGGTGATGCGGTGATGACGGCTGTGGGCCCTTGTGTCAGCATGATCCCTGGTGCCATTGCACCTGTTGCACCAATGGTAGTTCCGCCCCTGGTAATAAGTCATATTAGGGGTGGATAAGGGGCAGTAGTCATTGTAAAACAGACCAGGTGGCTGTTGTGATTAAACCTTTGTGTCCCAGATAAATCACAAAAGCCTCAGGTGAGGTCAGAATCATGGCAATATCCTTGCAAAATTGTATTGCTATAACATAACCTGTTGAAATACTATGTACTTCCAGACTAAATGTTAATGATTGGATAAAATGTTCAACAGAATAATATTGTAATCTAAATGCACCTATTGTATTGATGTTTGTTTACATTGCTTTGTATTGTTAATAAAGAAAATTTGAAAAACAAATTGAGATTATTTGGCTTAAGGGCACTCTGAAAAAAATCTTTGTGAAACTAAGGATGCCTTCAACTAATACCTCTTTCAGATCACCGCCCTGGCGAAACAGGGTCTGTGACCCTGGGATCATCTGCTGACACTGCAATATCCCGGGTTCACAGACCGGGGATATTGCCGGGGCAGCAAAGGATCCCAGGGTAACAGACCCCGTTTCACACTGCAGGGCAGACCCGGGAAATTCAGAGACCCGGGTCTGCCCTGAAGTCATCAGACAGCGTCATTTGTTTACCGTTGCTCTGGCAACACTTGTTGCCAGGGCAACAGTAAAAAAAAAATGCACCAATCAAGTACGTTAGGTGCTACCCGGGTTGAAAAACCCAGGTAGCAGCTTTCACACTGTGCCCCTACCCGTGTCGGACCCCGGGTCTTCTGACACGGGTCCACTGGAAGTACCCCTTTCACATCACCACAAAATACCCGGGATTTTGCCCAGACCCGGGTTTTTTGGCGAAAATCCTGGGTATTTCGTGGTGATGTGAAAGGGATATAAAAAAGTTTAGAAACCACTAAATTAGATACATATAATCCACCTTTTCACTCCTAAAAAATAAAACACAGTATTTAGCTAAGTGGGAATCCCTATTCATATCATTGCAAGCTATGATAAGTGCAATCAAGATGAACCTCTTGTGCATGCTTTATTTTGCACTCTGTCCATACATATCACCTGCCTTTCTTCTTTCCAAACTCAATGACACATGTTTTGTTGGGGTGGTAAAAATGTTGGATGTCACTGTTGACCATGCAGACCACCAGTGGAGGTCTGGGATGCTATATATATATATGTCTCATGTCGCTCTATACCAAGCACCAAAGAGTGTTCGAGACCTCTTCTCCAACACTTTAAAGTTAGCTGTTTCTCCTGGATGTTTAGATCTTGCAGGCCAGCATAGGTTGTACTTCATAATTGCCTCATTTAGCAGTGAAGAGTAGCAATGAAAATATAGTTGTTGTAGAAACCCAATGAACAAATGACTGCCTGGCCTTGGCACACTGCCCAGATGCTGAACACTTTGTTTTTAAGAAGTAAAAATATATACTGTATTGGCGGTTCATCAGAGTAATATAATCCCCAACTATTGCATAAAAAGCATTAGGATAATGCAAAAAACTTTTACAATGGGTGTGTGTATGTTTCAACCTCACCTGTCATAATTTTGGGCCTAGGGCAATCAATGGCCCTGTCATTTGCTAGGTCTAACAATAGCCATGTTATAGTACTTTAGTTCTTGCCCAAAGCCTGTGAAAGTAGTATGTTGCTAGGGCAAATAAATGGTCTCTTTTCTAAAGCTATGCGCCCTAAATGAACAGCTTTAGCAAATATATGTGAAGCTAAAAGTATAAATATATATATATATATATATATATATATATAGATGTGCGTGTGTGTGTGTGTGTGT
>WWET01000208.1:816847-830147 GCA_011038615.1 Limnodynastes dumerilii | reverse complement strand
CCGAATTTTCGCATACGCTCGTCGTACGCTCGCTGCAGGCTTAAACTGATCTTTACTGAAACAGTGAGTAAAAATCAGCTTAAGTCTGGCTCTATTATACTAAACAACATCACAGCATTGCAGCAAGAGGACTGCCTGCCGCGTACCACCTGACAGAGGTACGCGTACCACCAGTGGTACGCGTACCATGGGTTGAGAACCCCTGGTTTAGAGTAAGGTTTATGTGCAGTGATAAGAATGACAAAAGACTTGTTCAGAGAAGGTGATATCAACTGTGGTCAGCAAGGTTAAAAATTAAACAAATAAATAAATATTATAAAGGAATTCCTTTCAGAAAAACGTTCTTTGATTTTATTTTCATTTTGGAGTAATAGGGCCAGATTTACTAAGCTGAGGGTTTGGAAAAGTGGAGATGTAGCCCACAGCAACCAATAAGATTTCAGCGGACATTCTCTAGTATGTAAAATCTGTAAACAATTAAAGCAGAGGGCCCTTCATGGTGCAATACAATTTTATTCCAAAAATATTTCACAGCAGACAAAGTACATGCGTACCAGATAAAAAGAAATCAAAATGAATTGATTCAAACCAGCATATATAGGTACCACTCATGGATCAGCCAACTATGTAGTCAGTTCCAGCGTCCCAAAGCTGTAACCCTCTCCACGGCCGATGGAAACCAAAGGTACCAGCTGCAGAGATCGAGGGTAAGCCTGCCCTAGATAGGTGGGGGGGTGATAGGTTTAAAAAACTATCTCAAATGTAGGGTTATTGGATTTCTACCCTTAACACTTAAAGCCCCTTTGGATTAAACAAAAGTTTTAAGTTGGCCCCGATCATTTAGAGTAGTCATTAGAGTTGGGGTTTAATTGAATTAGGTTTGGTTTTTAAAAATCTGTTATAGGATTAGCTAAATTATTGTTAGATCTTAATACACTCTGTTATAATTGTTTTGACACATTGTTGTACTAAACGACGTGTGTCTAACTGTCTAATTGATAATAGTAGCCTATTCTTTTTTTTGTCTCATGACTTTATGTAAAAAATCTTTGCTGTAGAATAATAATGTTTATAACAGATACTTGTATTCAGTGTGTGGGTCCCCACAACAAAAATCTGATTTTCGAAAAATCAGATTTCTCCCAGCCAGTTGCGAACTGGCTGGTATTTCAATTGCTATGCCTCGATGAGCCAGACCCTAACTCTAACCCGCACAGATAGTTTACTCACCTGTTTCTGGTGCGGCGAGCAGCGTCAGAGGTGCGGTGGAGGGATAACGCAGACGGTGGAAGGACAACAGTAATTGTAAAAGTAACTTTCGGATGTCCCATTTTCGGCAATCAGAGTATTGTTCCGGAGAGTATAACCGTTGTATTCCCTTGGTGCTTTTTTCTTAACATATTTTTAAATCTAAAATTGCTGGTTAAACTTGCATTGTTCAATTTAAATTAAGCTGAATGCTTAAGGTTGTATTTCAGCTGATCGGGTATTTAACCCAGGAGGCTGGGTTCTTGGAACACCCCCTGATGAAGTCTTTTATGACGAAACGCGGGGTCGGGCTTACCCTCGATCTCTGCACCTGGTACCTTTGGTTTCCATTCCATTGGAATAAAAATGTATTGCACCATGAAGCGCCCTCTACTTTAAATATAAATATATATATATATACACATACACACATTTTCACAATCCAGCAATCATATTTACTCAATATAACCATCCCTTATTAAAAAGTATGGAGGATTTAATCAAATCATTGGCTGCATTAAGAAAGCAAAGTCTTAGGATTTGTAAGAAAAAGGTGCACAATGTTTATATTTAAATAAGCTCCTAACTTTGCAAAGTTCAGTTGTGCTACAAAGAGCAGCCTAAAGCTGTTTATCTAAAGCTGGCTTCCAGTACTTTTAGAATTGTAGCCAAATAATTCTCTTTAACTACAATATTTTTTAACATGGTTAATTTTAGCCCCCCAAAATACAAAACAAACAATAAAAATCATAATTAAACCACCTCTCAATAAAAGTATAGCACAGTAAATGATTTACTATATTTTTCTGCTGTTTTGAAATGCAATTTTTTTTAGCTTAGTTACATTTTCTAAAATACTGTTCTCTAAAAGTTGTGATAAAGAACATGCAAAATATTTTTTAATCAAATTTATCCCAAAATAGTGAGCCACTGTATACAAATACATTGGTTCTAGTGTTGCATGTTGATTATAGAATTATTAAAATAGAAAGAGACAACAATTAAAAAAGTTTTTGGTAATAAAGTTGTTTAGATAAATGAAATGGAACAATGGGCTGGATCCAGACTTAAGTAAGTGCTTGAAATTAGTTACTCCTGGGATAAACCATGTTGATTGCAGGGGGAGTCAAGTTAATTATATTCTTTGCATGCAGGGATATATCTTTGAATTGCTTACTGCACACAGATACTGACCAGCTTTACTATCACACTGTTATTTAGACTTGGGATAGAAAACATCACCTCTCAACTCTAATACTGTTTGCAACAGATGAAATATGACTCCCCTGCAATCAACATGGTTTAGCCCAGGAGTAACTAATTTCAAGCACTTACTTAAGCTTTGCTCAACAACATTCTAGACACCACCTTACCCTATGATGCAGCGGTGTTCCTATTGTCCAAACCAGTGCCTACGCTGTCTAAGCCCATGGATAAATTGTTAATGCACTGTGCTAATGCTGCTAAATCTCTGGTAGCTAAACATTGGAAGAATACACAGCCTCCCTCCCGGGCAGCTTTATCAAATAAAATCTGGCACATATCATCTATGGAATTTATCACGGCACTTCTAAACGACAGGATTAACAAATTTCAAGCTGTCTGGACCCCTTGGTATTCCTATATTAATACCCCGATACCGGGGCACTTGTAGGGTTGATAGGCTCTAGGACCTAATGACTGCTATTCTAATTCTTTTATATCTCTCTCTCTCTTATTTCTTCCCCCCCCCCCCATCTCCATCCTCTCCTAGGGTGGCTCTCGTGCGCCACACATATGTGTGCATGATATATCTACCAGTGCTAGCATTATTTACTGTTTTAATTTGTATTCCTGCCGTTCTTATCATATACTGTACTTCTGTATTTCATGTATTGTTGGCTTTTCAATTGAATGTAAAGATATAATGTCATTGGAAAAAAAACAAACTGTTTCCATAAATAGATTAAAAAAAAAAAAAATAGATATCAATAAAATTACATTAATTGTATCATCATTAATGCCAGCTTAATACCAGCCTCCATATTTGCCCCTTTATGTCAGCCTCCATATCTGCCCCTTAATGTTAGCCTTCATATTTGCCCCTTTATGCCAGCCTCCATATCTGCCTCTCAACGTCAGCTTCCATTTATTTATTTTCTCACTTACCTTTGATGTCTTCTGCCTTTCCCTCCTTTCCTTCTGCTGTCCCTCCGGCGGTCCCTGTGTCTGTTTCTGTCTCTCTTCTCCGCAGCTCTGCCTCTGGCTCTCTCCCTCGCATCATGCGCTGAACAATGACGTTGCGTGACCTAAGGTCACCTCAATGTCATTGTGCAGCGTGCATCGCGTGGGAGCTGCGGGGGAGAGAGCCTGACACAGCCACAGGGACCGCCGGAGAGACAGCAAAGGTAAGTTCAATGTAGCATTCATGTATTTTTTTTTCCCCTCACTCGAGTATAAGCCGAGGGCTTTTTCAGCATAAAAATTGTGCTGAAAAACTCGGCTTATACACGAGTATATACGGTAATTTCAAGCACTTAAGTGTGGATCCAGCCCATTGTCCCATTACATTTATCTAAATAACTTTATTATTTATGTCAAAAACGTATTATTTGGCAAAAACTTCCTCTCTCTGTCATGGTAAGAGTACATTTGATACATTTTTGTATCTGTAATATATTGAAATCGTTCACACAGTTATCTGCAGAATATGGGATATCTTATAGATTCTTCTTCCAATATCTTCAATTATGACATGCAGTTACAGCTACTTTCGGGTTTCCCAGGAAAGGATCTGCTGTCTCTTAGAAGTAAGTGAGAGGATGATTTGGGGCTGGTGGACGATGAGAGGTGGAGTGAGCTTCCTACAAATGCTCTACATTTGCCTTTTCAACAAATACTTACTCATGCTATATATATCCACAAATACTTCCTAAATTTGACCCCTCTTGTTCCAATAAGTACCCAAAGTGGGGGGAGGCTGGAATGCTCCTTTTGGCATCTTCTGTGGGAGTATCCGGTGGTTCTCTGGAAGGCAGTTACAGCTGTATTCCAAGAACTGGTATATCTTATCCCCTTGATTCTTCTGCTGTGTGCCTGTTCAGTTTACAAATGGGGGAGGTGATGGGGCGCACTATCCTCAAATATGTCAATGGTTTATGACTGATTGCAGAAATATGTGTGGCAAGGAGCTGGATGTAGTCCAGTGCCCCTTCATTAATGGAGGGGGTCAGGCTAACAGAGTTTACTTTGAACACACAAAAGATATGTGGCAGAGAAGAGAAATAATAAAGCTAAATATGATGCGATCTGGGCGAGAGGGCATGACTCTCATATGTAGTAATCATATGTAGCATGTTAACAGGACAAGATGAATAGAATTTCCGTTTATTTTCTGATATCAATATTATGGACTATCATGATCTAATTGGAAATGGCACTGGTTACAATAAGTGGGGTAGATCCAGACCTATGTCCTAGTAACATTTGTTAGCATAGCGTATTTACGCTATCATAAGTACTATGCACTCCCCCAGGCACTCCCATCGGACAGATGTACTTTTGCTGATTTAAGTCTAAGTTAAGTCTAAGTTTAATTCCATAGAGTAGTTGGAACGTAATTTTAGGAACGCCCCTTCGTACTCGGTTACAAGTGTTACGGTCCTCCTGAGTTACGTGTCCTAACATCTGCTGCGCGCATGCGCAGTAAATACTAATGGGCGAATTTACGTCAGCGGCTAGCGTAAAATCACTAGTGTACGTAGGACTGGATCTGGCCCTGTATGAGTATTTCATTGCAGCATTCATTTATCATTATCAGTAAGATTGGATGGCAAATGTATATATGACCCTACCCTTGGTAGCTTTCTTATCTTGTATTGTGTGAAATACTATTATTATTTTTTTTTTGTATACTATCTTTTACTTAACACACTGTCTTCTCATTCATAGACTTGATTTCTATTTGCAATAACTCTCATGTATGTATAGCCTTTGTTACTCATTACATTACTGCAATGTTTGGTATATATCTGTTGGGGTAATTAACGCCCTTTGTTTGTTTTGGTTTAAACAAAAATAAAAAAAACTTTTCAACATAAAAAAAATTATAATAGGAACAGAACATCCCCCTCTTCTCTCTGCCAATCACAACACACAAAGCCAATTCTAATTCAATCTCACAATGTAAGCAGGGCCAAAATGGTATGATGGCCAAATAGGCACATTGCGGGGAATAGAATCAGAGCCTTCTATTGCAAGCATTTTTTTTTATGTTATTTATGGAGTATTGCTGTTTCTAGCAAAATAAATGTTTGTTGTAATTATACTGATAGATTTGTTATATTTGATGCAATATTATTATTCATGTCCTAGATTAACGTAATGCATGCAGTTATATAAAATACTATACCTACAGTAAAACAGGCATACAATTATGTTTTGTAGGTTTCCTTTTGCTGTATCTTGTAGGTTCAATATGAATGTTCTAGTTGTGGATGACAAGGTTTATATTTTGCAATATTTTGGTTAAAGGCAGTGGACAGCATAACTTCCTTTTTTCTGTCACCAAGAAGTAGAATGCATAAAAAAAAACCAATAGTGTAGTTTGTTTACAATTAGGATAATTAAAGCTAACACTACACTCACTGGACAAAACCAACAAAGCAAATAAATTAGAAAATGAATCGATAACACTACAACAAATTTACTTTGAAATGTTAGGCAATTTTTTTTTGTTTTGGTAGGTGGTGCTGGGGGGGGGGAGGGAGTGGGAGAAATAAATATAACAATGCTGGGGGGGAGGGTGAGAAATAAATATAACAATGTTTGAGTCACCATTAAACTACATTTATATATGATTGCATAAACTCGGTAGGTTCTTTATTATTGTGTTACATACATGTAAAATGCAAGATTAGACAAATATTATTATCCAACTGAATGTTGGATATTATTCAAGTCTCCAAAATGTACTACAATTTAGAGGGGAAGGGAACTCTGTTTGTCAAGAGATACAGGTTTGTGTCTCAATAAACAGCTAATATGAAAGTAGTACAAGATGTGCATTGTGGAACCATGTTAGAATCACTCCCAATAGTCCCACCCCAAATATTGTTCATCAGTACTTGTGTTCTGTAAATGTATATGTTGAAACGATTGCAAGAAAAAGTCTGTTACCCGTACACTAGATAGATTATACGTCGACAACAGTGGTAAAAGTGAATCAAATCTGAATATTGGGCTGAACTGACAGGAACAGAGATTGCCTGTAGTGCAAGAAATCTTCACATTTTGTGGAAACAACTTGATAAGAAAATACTGATTGTTTGGCCTGTTGCCTTTAAATCTATCATGTGTTTACTCAACTGAATACTTCTTAACAGTATCAGCTCTAGCATTAAACATTTATCACTGTTAATGTTACTGGTGGAAATGTCTGGGGATGGGGGATTTTGGCAGTCCTCTTTAAACCAGGTAAGGTTGTATCTCACCCATGTTTTAGGAATAGGAATGGGACTACTAGGATGAATTCTGACATGGTTCCAAGGCTGCAGATTTTATACCACTTTTAAGGTAGGGGCAACCAAAGCTTTTTACATATGAATCACTAAAGGGCACAAAGACGGATGATAAAATGTAACTTCAGACTAGTCACAATGCTTAACCCTTCTAATCACAATCCACTTTCAACTTTATGTCTTTTTTTATTTTATTTTTTGTTTTAGCACTTTTGGGTCCATCAAATTCCAACTTCAATATTAATAAGTCTTCTGACCCCATAAAAGCAATAAAATTCTCCTTTCTCATTTATTTACCTGAGCTGCAAACATGAATTACTTAGCTTGTTTTGCATATAAAAATGGCCGAATAACATTAAGTACCTGAACATCCTCTCTGTTCTGCTATTCTGCAATTGACTTTCAGAAGTAAAGAAAGCCAAAAGTTCATTTTCAGCAATTCCACAACCATTGCCTTGGTAATATATGTCTGACAATTCAATCACATATGTGTGGTGTTGAGTTGTGTCTCCTTAACTACCTATTTCGACAAACCTATAACCCAGACATCTAAAATATTGTAGACATCTCTGGTACTTGCATGTGTTTTCCATCTGTTACATATAACTTAGATACATGTAATATCAGTTCATATGCTTTACCCAATAATACATCTACTGTTTACATTTATTATATAATAAAAATAATAAAGCAGATATACTACACAAGTCCTCCTTATTCAGCATTAGGTTTAACAAAAAGGTGGAAGCTGCATTTCAATTATATAGGTTTTTATTACATTTCAAGTATTTCTTTCCTGTCTGTTTTAGTTTGCCTGATTATGGACACACCCCAGTATGCCTGAGAAATTACCAGTTGAAGTTTCCGAGGCCAATCTGATTTATTTGTTGGCTGCAGTTAGAGGTTGGCAAGAAATATCCATTTCAGTCTTCAATAATGACTAAGCATCAAAATCACATTGAGCAAATAAACAGTTCAACATCAGACCCTTATCTAAAGAAACTTAATCTTTATGAATTCTGCAGCTTTATAGCCTCCATCCAAGAATCAAACTTTTTATTTCCAATTATTCATTTTCCTACTCCATAAGATTATACAGAGATATTATATCATAAAGAAACAGCTAGAACAACACCTGTGCCTATGTTTAAGAAACTTATAGCCAACACAGGGCCAGTACTTTATTTAAACTCTTTTTACTTAACTTTTATCCTTAATGAAAACCCAAAACCTGATTTAAAAAACCTCTATTGATATATAATTATATAAACTCCCTGAAATCATACACAGTATTTTCAGACATGCAATTTATACTTACTCAATGTTCAAAGTCAAGTGACAAGCTCCAAAAGCTAGCACTGCACACACATTGTCATATAAAAGAATACAATAGTAATAATTTGAATAATTAGAATAACCTCGCAAGCTTACTTCATAGATGAACAGTTTCCATTGTCTTTCAGGATAAATCCAATACGGTGAGAAGGACAGTCAGCTGTGCGTGATACTGGTGTTGGAAGCAGACATTACAATTATTCCAGGAAGCAGCACAATAGACAGTGCCATTGGAGACATAAAAACCCTCCAGTTGCCTGTAAAAATGATATAATTTTCCACATTGTATTATCAATAGATAGATAACTCCCAGACATGGCAAAACACCTGTATAAAGCTCTTATATTTATGCTTGTTACATAATAATATACTTTATATAGTTAATATAAATATATGAAGACTTTATTGCTCTATATAATTTTATTATTGTAGATCATTGCTATAAACATATATTAGTCAAACACCTTAGTAATTCAATAACACAGAAAGGTAAAACCGTAAAAATGTACACCTAGTTTTTGATTTTTTGTTTACACAGTTGACAGTCAACACAGCTTTTTCTCACAATAGCGTTTCATGGACCTGCATAAGAGAGGGGGGTACAAATGACCGAGCCTGCATCTGCCTGGCGGTCTGCTCTGTAAGCTGCAAAAGGGACTATGGAGGGTGACATGTTTTTAATGTTATTGTCAGTCATTTAAGTGACTAGAACATTTCGAGTTTGCAAAGGTGACTTTCATTTGAGGATTAAAGAGAGAACAAAACAAGATTAAACATTTTTTGTTATGTCGTGCTTTTGTGGTCACTGCAACATTGCTTAGAGCTTTTGTGAATTTACAGGGTATGATAATCAGGGCTGGCGTGATCCAGTAAGCGAGGGGAGGCACTGGGCTTGAAAGACACTCTCCCTGCGTTATCATTGCTGAGCCTGTCAGAGCCGTGTGACAGACACAGAAGAACAATGACTGACGCCATTAAACATTGTTACAATGTTACTGTTACAATGGTTAACAGTGTCGGTCCACAATTGCTGCACCTGTCACACTGTTCTGACAGGCAGGCCGAGGCAGCGCAGCCCATCCCATCATTTCCGTTTAGTGTGGCGACAGTGGCGTGACCAAAGGTCACATCAGCACCATTCAAACCAAAGAACTGTGAATAAGAGAAGCAGGAGATAAGACACAAAGGTAAGTTAGGCTGGAGACACAAAAGGGGGAAATATTGTACAACCAGAATTTTATTTTATTTATGTATATATTTATTTTATATATATGTACACTGATGATAATGATGAATGATGAATTCTACTTATTGCAATAATGGTCAAATATAGTTATTATTTAGTATTATAGGTATAAGGTTGAAAAAATATATAGCTATATAGATACATGCATTGGGGAACATGTAGCATGTAAAAATAAAACACTTACATCCCAAAAAAACGCATGCACTCAGTTGACTAACAAACTCAATGAATAATTATAAACCTATGACTATTCACTTCCAAATGTTCACTCCCCAGGACAAAGAATCTTCTATAGCCCTTCTGACAGTGTATTTTAAGGTTAGCATATTTTAGTAGTCACCTGTGCTTCTAGGGGCAGGACTAAGGCATTTACAGGCACTCAACATGTAAGCAATTTTTGCGCATTATTCCTGACCAAAATATATATCTGAATATTAAAAATCCACTAGAAGAAAAATCATAAATTAGAATATCTTGCTAAGACTAAACAACAGAATGTTTATATAAATCTTGTGTGCAGTTTTGAGTGTATAGATTCCAATGTAGTGCAGAGGAGGTCACAGGCCAACGCAATCTTTGGCACTCAAGGTCTTGTGAAACTACAACTCACATCATAGACATAACTGATACCCAGCAAGGCATGATGGGTAATTTCACAACACCTGGAGGTTGCCTAATCCGGATCTAAAAGATGAAGTAGACAAAATTAAGGTTGTGTAATTACTTCGTAATTAAAAGTACAAAAATGTGTTATAGCACAGATTATAACTGAAGGTAGCAATTATTTGATTGCTAAAAGGTAAAAAAAATAAAAATAGTACAAAAATGTCGAAAAGCTACATTGATTTACTCTATATTATAAATGTTAGTAGTCGTTAAACTTAAAGGACAGAAAATGCTACTTTAAAATTACTGAACAATACAACTGATCTTTTGTTTAAAGAGAGTCACATTAACTTCTGTATAACAAGCCAATTGTCCCCTCACATGAGTATACTTAATGCAAAGAAAATCTCCTACTGACTGCCTGAAATCTTTCCAGAGATTGCAGGTTCTTAGCAGGCTTTTGAAAGGATTTATTCACAAGAAGTCTGGTGATTACTAGTAACAGGATCACAGCTACTAAGATGCCCTTTGAAAGCTCAACATACTTACAAATGTGTGCCTAATGTTATATGAGGTGATATAATATAAGCTCAGTGTAATACAAAATACATCCTTGTCTCATTTACCAACAGACATATAAACCACAAAAGCACCAGAAAATGAACATATAACTACAGCCTTTAGCAATTCTAACAAGTGTTTAACTAGACAGTGATATCAATGCACGTAGGTATGTAAGTATGTCGGCAGACAGTAATTTGTCATGCTTGTATTAGCCCTTTCTTAGTAGCCTTGTTGCTGGTCATCATTATAATGGAAGACAGGATACTTACAGTACTTGTGGACATTAATATAGAATTGCTTATGGTTTGGACACAGTTACAAACTAATTTTGACTACACACTGCATGGTTGGGGCATGTTAGTAGGAAGTTCACAGTGAATGTAGGTCATTACTGGGGATCTGCAGTTATTGTATGAGTACATTTCACACAGGCTAAATACTAAATCATACTAAATAAAATCAGAATATTATCTGCATTGCTACTTATATATTAAAAGTGTACAGTCAAAATAAGGCATACATTGACTACACAATATGTGGACTATTTAGGAGTCTATTTACATTATATCAAAGCTTAATTTTGTATCAGATGCCTATCTCATACCAAACCGGTGATAATGATCATCATTTTCATATTTTGGTTAAACAACAGTAATTAAAAGAAACAGAAACACCAGTGTAGGGGGCTTAAAACTGGGTGAGGAACAGCCAAACTCTACTACAAAGGTGAGGATTCATGTCACAGGTCATATACCATGGCAAGATTGAGCACAGCAACAAGATACAAGGTAGTTATACTACATGAACAAGGTCTCTCACAGTCTGAGATTTCAAAGGAGACGGGGTTTCAAGATGTTCTGTTCAAGCACTTTTGAAGAAGCACAAGGAAACGGGCAATGTTCAGGACCATAGATGCAGTGGTTGGCCAAGTTAACTTAGTGCAGCAGATGAAAGACACATGCATAATTCCCTTAAAATTGGCAGTGCCATCATCTCAGAACTAGCAGAAACCAGTGGGACCCAAGAACAACCATCAACTGTCGAAAAATCTTACCAGAAGTGGTCTTCATGGAATAATTGTGGCCAAAAAGCCATACCTTCGATGTGGAAAAAAAGGCCAAGTGACTTAACTATGCATGGTAAACTGGAGTGTAGAAAACTGGCAGCTCTGGTGCTCTGGACTGATGTGTCAAAATTTGAAGTATTTGGCTGAAACTGTTTGTTCGCCGAAGTACTGGAGAGTGGTACAATAATGACTGTTTGAAGGCAACAGTAAAGCATGGTGGATGTTCTTTGCTAGTCTGCATTTCAGCAAATGGAGTTGGGGAATTGGTCAGGATTAATGGTGTCCTCAATGTTGAGAAATACAGGCAGGTACTTATCCATCATGCGATTCCATCAGGAAGGCATCTTATTGGATCCAAATTTATTCTCCAGCAGGATAACAACCCCAAATATACAGCCAATGGGCTGGATCCAGACTTAAGTAAGTGTTTGAAATTGGTTACTCCTGGGCTAAACCATGATGATTGCAGGGGAGTCATATTTCATCTGACGCAATCAGTATTAGAGTTTCCTATCCCAAGTCTAAATAACTGCGATAGTAAAGTTGGTCAGTATCTGTGTGCAGTAAGCAATTCAAAGATATATCCCTGCATGCAAAGAATACAATTACTTTGCAACATGGTTTAGCCCAGGATTAACTAATTTCAAGCACTTACTGGATCCAGCCCAATGTGATTAAGAACTATCTTCAGCGTAAAGAACAAGAAGTCCTGGAAGTGAGCTGGGGCGGTGGGGGGCATAGCTTAGCCGTCTAACAGAGAGGACGCACTCCTCGTGAGCTTCGCTGTTTAAAGTGCTGGGTTTGCCTTTGCAGGTTCTCCCTTCTGCTTTCTGGATCTCTGTTCGCCTCCTGGAGATCAACTTTTCCTCCTGTACCTCTGACTTGGCGGTGGAGTTCCGTCGGATGCCCTGGTGTGAGCCCCAACAGGACTGCTTTGCTCTACATGTGGCCTCTGTTCTCCTCCCCCAGGAACCTCCGGTGAGCTGGCATTCCTAATTTAATCTGCAAGTGGGGATGTTCTGTTCTTCTCCCCTGGCCGACTCCTACTACTGCTCTCCAGCTCACACCTGGACTCTCGCTGCATGGCTGACCCCTCGACACTCCAATTCACCAAACCACTGTGGAGCCGCCTGCCATTTTGGGTCCTACTCTCTGGTGGGAGACTCAGTGATATGTCCCTCCTTATCTCTTTGCTGTAATTGAACTGTGGGGATCTTCTCTTGAGACACGGGTCAGGACAGAATGGGATTCAGTCTTTCCCCAACTGGCTTCTACTCCAAACCCTGGCCTGGATACATGTACCAGCAGCCATCTTTTCCCTGAGCTCCTCCATATCTTTTAGTATAAGGCTGCCTAACTCCATCATTGCTCAGTTTACAGTTCTATTAGGGCACATTAGCATGATCTGTGACTGCTCTGCCCCACAAATGTAAGCTCTCCTTCCCTTCCCCACCTATGCAGTGACATCTGCAAATAAAACACCACAAACATTAGCTTCATTGCTCTGTGTAACACAATAGAGTGCTTACTGTCTATCACACTTAATAAAGTGAAGTAGTATATCGTCGCCTTTGGAGACAACGCGTAAAACGAAAAAAACAAAATAAAAATGACTATTAATTCATTATTGCCATTTCTACACTTTTTCCTAATTGGCCATCATCTGGATGGAGATCTAGAGGTAGCTTACCTTTCTGAAGTTACGATTAGTTATATTTTGATATCTTTCTGTCAAGA
>WWET01000208.1:805173-816830 GCA_011038615.1 Limnodynastes dumerilii | reverse complement strand
CCCTACTGTCCAGAACAAATAAAACCTCCCTCCTCAATATATTCAACTGAACCATTGGACTAGAATTCGGGGTACACTGAAACCCCCTCCAGAACCTATATACTCTAAGCTTAAGTTTTCTTCTGGTATCAACAAATTATCCAACCCCGTACATATGTTAAATCCAAGATACAGTTGGTGTGGGAGTCTGATCTGGGGATTAGCTTTACAGTGGGCAAATGGGAAAAAATCTTTAATTCCTCCCATAAATTTTCCATATGTATTAATCACATAGAAATGAATGTTAGGCTTTTAAACAGGATGTATCTCACCCCTGATAAGATGCACCGAATACGGCCTTCCCAATCTAAATACTGTTAGATAGGGTGCAATTTCACAGGGGATATTTTCCATGTATTTTGGGACTGCCCCTCTATCCGCCTGCTATGGCACTCTATTTTTAATCTGGCCAACAAGGTACTTCAACTTGATTAAGCCCCGTCTCCAGAACTAGCTTTATTACATTTATACCCCAAGGATGTTCCCTCCAATTCTAGATATATCTTAGGCCACATCTTGATCGCCACTAGCTCAAAATTGGAAATCGGCAACTTCACCCACCTTAACTAAAATAATCTAAAAAATCCATAATAATTTCTGGATGGAAACAGAGGGCATGGCATAAGTGGTTTGCTTGGAATAAACATGAAACAACTGGCGAAGGGGCATCTATGATTCCATTTTTACTAGACATGGACCCTATGCCATTCAGCCTTAATGAATAGGTTACAATTGGTCTAATCTATCTATTATCTTTGAGCTACTTAAGTTATACCAGTCATTCAACTATTTTTACTTTGTGATGAATTGTTTCATTTTGATATTGTACCCCCCCCCCCACTCCCTGAAAAAAGTTCAATAAAAATGATTGATGGAAAAAAATATTGTAAAGACATGGGAAAAAAAAAAAAAAAAAAAAAAAGAAGTCCTGGAAGTGATGATATGGTCCCCAAAGAGCCCTGACATCAACATCATCAAGTCTGTCTGGGATTACATGAAGAGACAGAAGATTGAGTAAGCCTACAACCACAGAAGATCTTCCAAGATGTTCGGAACAACCTTCCTGCCAAGTTCCTTCAAAAACTGTGTGCAAGTTTACCTAGAAGAATTGATGCTGTTTTGAAGGCATTGGGTGGTCACACCAAATATTGATTTGAATTAGATTTCTCTTCTGTTCATCCACTTTTTTGCATTTTTATAATTAATAAAAATAAACTATTAACACTTCCATTCTTTAAAACATTCTTAATGCTATATTAATGGATATTTACAACCAACAGAAAATATTATAATTTCTTAAAAAACTTAACAAAATTTGCAGATTCTTATCTTTTACTATCAAAAATATCAGGTCCAATAATAATTGGCATATTGTTCCCATAAATAATAAGAAATCTAATAAGTATGCAGACACAAACATGCTGTACCGTGTTGTTAGATTATACCACATCAATATCAACTCCAGAAATAGTTGTAGCTATCCTTAAGCTTAAGAATGGTGGCAAAAGAATTAAGCATTAAGGACCTGATTTACGTTTAAGAATCTTCTTAAAATAAGAACTTAAAGTCACGCCTGGGCAAAACCATGTTGTTTTCGGGGGGAGTCAAGTTAATTGTATTCTTTGCATGCAGGAATATATATTTGAATTGCTTACTGAAAACAGATACTGACCAGTGTTACTATCACACTGTTATTTAGACTTGGGCTGGGAAATATCACCTCTCAACCCTAGTACTGTTTGCAACAGATGAAATATGACTCCCCTGCAATCAACATGGTTTAGCCCAGGAGTGACTTTAAGTTCTTATTTTAAGAAGATTCTTAAGTGTGAATCAGGTTCAAAATAGCAAATTAATGCTATTATAAACTTTTTATTGCACTAAATATATTGTAAAGTTAAAATTCTCCTTTAGGATAGTATAGCTTCTTTTTTTTTACAATTTTTATTGGAGTTTCACGTAAACAACATGAAAACAGTCTACATCGCAACATGTGAATAAAAAGATTCAATACACAGCATATTTCAATAGACAAATTGTACTTAGTGTATACATTTTAGAAAAAGAGATATCAACAGACTATGCATTGCATGGGTTAGGTCAGATAAAAGCACATAGGTATATTATTTGACATAAAAATACCAAATCAGCCTCTGTTAATGTACATTAATATAGGATCTAAACTTATTCAGGCAGAACAATAGGAGGGTTCTTGGAAACCAACTGTAACTCATACCATGTGGTTTGATTGAAACATTGATATATTTGTTTCTTGACATTAGATGGCAAAGTATCTATGAAACTTTCCCAAATCCGGATAATATAGTTTTAATTGAGATGTATTATTCTAGTATTAATCATGTAAATTACAGATACATCAGAGGAGTAGCAGCACAGATCACGCATGTGACATAGGTAAGAATGATAAGTGCAGCCTGGAAGGGAATCTTACTCTGCGCTGTTGCACATAGTTCAGCTGAGCCAGGTATCAGTGTCTCTAACAACAGTTTGGGCAAATGGTAAAGATGAGCTTAGCACACACTGAGACAGAGCAGGCTGACATTTTATGTGATCAGTCAATGTTCTCTGCAGTGATAAGGGGTGGGATCAGGGAATAGGAAGGCTAGAATAGAGGGATCAGGTTGGGAAGCAGGACACTGTAGGACGGTCAAAAAAATTTAATTTCTAAAACACTCCTACCGGCAGGAAGCAACACATGAATTCTATGAAGCGGGTGGTGCTGCCATGTGTCTAACAACTGTAGACAATGCCCGCATCTATTAAAACATACCCCAAGTTCTACCAGCTCCCAATCTTGAGGGGAAAAAAATAGGAGACATTAGAACTTGAATGCACCTTGTAAATATCATTTAATATCAGATTATGAGAAAAACATGTAGTATGTACCCTGCGTTAGTCTACATAATTTTACCATGCTTATTAAAAAAATACAAATGTAATCATTTTAAACACAGTCTTCTTTGGCTCATCCCTATCACATTTGTCCCTAAACCCAATTGAAATCAGTGGTAATAACTGTACAAAAAAAAGGAAAAAAACAAAGCATAAAAAGACAACATCATTTCATATACTGAGCACAGTCTACAATGCTTATTACTGGCAGTTTTAGCTTTAGTTTTAGATACAGGTGTCCCTAAATAAATTGAAAGATATTGTCTGCAAAACAGTTTCAAAATATTAAAATCTCATTGCATTTGCATTGTTTCCTTTAAAAACATCCTGTTGGGAAGTAGGTAACCTCATTTAATTGATTGATTGTTTGTGCTCCTTGTGAAGTCAATTCTTGTATGATGAATGTTTATATTGGACTGCATATAATAATAAATTGGGTAGCATTTACAAAGAAAATGTTACCCTATTTACAAAGTAATAATCATTTATGATATAGAACTATTGCAATGCCTTTTCCATTCCACATGAAGCATCTATACTGCTTATACATTTTAATTATCTTGTTAATAGAAAAGAGTGTGCGGTCACAAATGCAGAAGGAAAAAGCTTTGCTAAAGGGCACAGCATATATCTAGATTTGGATCTTTATATCATTTACTGTAACTAGAAATATTTTAGGTATGTCTTCATGTGCTGCTGTATGACTTCCATTAAAGGCCAGATCCAGACTTCCGATTTTGATGCAGTGGAATCTCCAAGAAAAAAATCACAAATAAATCCACAAGAGCTGGGCCGCACACAATTGCGTAGAGATTGCAGATGTAATGGAAGAAGTATGGATGGATTATGATAATATGGTAACAGAGAAGGACCAATTGAGAATGTGCAGTGCACAAAAGTTGACTTCCGCATCTACGCAGTTGCTAAAGTCCGCACTTGAGGCTAGTGCACCCCCATGACACTCCCCTCTCATAGACGGACTGTAGGTGACTTACTTACTAGTCTCTTGACTTACGGAATACCCTGTCATATGGAAATGCCTCACCCAGCCTATACTATCCAATTGAAATGCATCTCTCTGCTCCCACAATGCGAATAATCCAGAGTGTTGTCAGGACCTGACTTACAGAAATCAATTCCGTATGTTCAGTGTTCTGATGCGCAAGATCTGCCCAGCTTACGCACACCACTTGCATAAGTCATTTGTCATCATTATTTATGGATCCAGTCCGTGGTTTAAAATGTCAAAAATCATGTCCCAGCCTTGAAGAAAATTTTCCAGCCACCAACCATTACCTGAAACTGGACTTCATTTTGGAAAGAAGAGGACATTGCATCCATTTATCCTAAAAGAGCTTTGTTGCGGATCTGTGTATATGTTTAAACTTTCTACTTTTCCAATCTGCTTCAGGTAACACGAGAGGTAAAGTCCTGAACTATCCTGTAAAGAGAACAGAGGCTAATGTGTTACCAAACTACATTGTTACTTGGTGGAAACATTTCTCTATTGCTGGATAAATCGAAAAAAAGAAAAATAAGATGTGAGCACAAATCTTAAACTGAAAGAAATCACAGCTTAAAGTTGTCTCCACAAGAAAAACTATATTCAATTGCAAGGCAATTATAAAATGTATAGCTAGAATTTATTTGAGATGACAATTCCAGACTCAGTTCCAAAATTAAAATGAAAGTTGTTCATCATTTACGTACAAGACATGTATGTTCCATATATAGAAGAATAATAGGTTTTCACATATATTATGTAGAGGTAGTTGGTAGTTATTTTTAAACAGTTTTCTAAATATGTATGCCCCTTAAAAATGTTCAATAGTTAAAAATGGAAACTATATGACAGTATTTTCCTGGAAATAATCATAATGAGAACCAATGGGTTAAGGATTATTATTCTCTTTACAATAGGATGTAAAAAAATAAAGAGAAAGATAAGGTAAATAACACAGTCAGGACAATATGATTGTTTTTATAAATGTAGTATTGGTGAAGATTAACTGTAGAAAATGCAGATTATACAGACAATATAAAGCTAAAACATGAATTTGTACTCTGTTGCGGCATCATAGATAATGTTTGTGTAAGATTAGTAATTTAGATTTTCCTATGTGTACACCCAGAAAATGACTAACAATGGGTCTGACAGCATACTTGTTTAGCCAGTTCCTTGTCTGTAATTTTAGCTTCAGTATAAATACTGTAGCAGCACAGAGATTGTGTAGAGATTGCTGGCAGAACTAAGTGTCACAGCAGCACTGTTGCCTTGAACGGCTCAGACGTTCATGCATTTACTGTCTAGACAGCTGATAGTGTGTTTTTGTTTGCTTGCAACACCTGGACGTTCCAAAACACAGCTCCGACACGCACACTTTCTTACTAAACCCAGGCGTATCTCAGTCACATGTAGAGAACACAGCTGTGAGCGGGCTGAAACCTAAGAGGCAAAGGAAATGAGAGCTGCGATTGTGCTGTTTAACCTAGCTCTGTTTATACACCAGCCTCCAGGCTAATCCAGGCTATCGTGCATTACGTCATGAAACCTAGAACATACTAGTTACAGCATCAGAGGTGACTGTTTACTAGTTAATCATTAAATGACAACGTAGGGAGATTATCAACTATATAACTGCACAGTCACTTTTATTGACAAGTAAATAGCTGTTTTTCTTTTTCTTTTTTTTTTTTTTGAATAAAGAACATATTTCCCTGAATCAGCAGGTTACTCCAGTCTGACAATTATACAAGGATTTGTCACTATGAGGCTCCTGTGTAACCTGGCAAAAATATGTGTGTAGCTCAATTCATGCTATTCAATTAAAACTATGGGTCTGTATAACCCTTCCCCTGGGGCTTACCCCCCTCTTTCATCCTGCCAGACACCTTGATCTCATCCCACCAAGGTCATGGAGTCATTATACAGGTCCTCTATATGGCAACTTTCTCTGCCACACCAGGCTCCACCTCTCCCCATTACACACAGAGGATGCCTCCCAAAGAACTGCACATGCAGCCCCTTGAATATATTAGCTTCCTCGCTCTATGATCAGTGTGAATCATTGCACAAGTGGGCCTCACTACGTTACTGTATGGGGGTCATCATACACTCAGTTCTTTTACATTCTTTTAAGTTGCCCGAGCACAATCACCAGAGTTTCTCCCAAGGCTTATTCCCATTTCTTAAGAAGCCCCATGCTCCAGCAATAACCTTCCTTCCTCTCCAGACAGAAGCCTCCCTGACATAGATAAATTCACTGTATCAGCTACCAAGGCTGACATTGCTACCATACTCGCAAAAATGTGAAATATCAAACAACCTCTTAGAGGCGGGGTTAGCAAAGCTGTTGCTAATATGAAATCAGATGTACACAGTATAGGAAACCAAGCAGATGATCTGGAAAGAAAGCCATGGAATTTCTCCAATATCAACAATTTTCTGAGCAAGAAATATACCAAATACAGTGCAGCATCCTCCTCCTGGACTACAAGCTGGAATATGTGGAGACCAGGAACTGGAGAACAACCTACACATTCAAAAAATCCCAGAGATAGTTGAAGGTTCCCAAATAAAAGATTACCTACTACGGTTCTGCTTGCTGGCCCTGTCAGTCCTTGATTATATGGTCCTTATTTATATAGATCCCAAAGGATGTGTGATCTTCTGCCTTCAATATTACTTGGCCAAGGAACACATCTTCAGTGCCACCCACTCAAGTCCTACCATTAGATGGACACTATAGACTATATTCAGATAAGAAAGAGTTAGGTGTGGGGTCCAGCCCCTGAACCCACCCCTTATCTTACCATTAAGAAGGAAAATACGCACAGAGAAAGCCCCCCCGCCCTGACATGCCTCCTTATTCCTAACCTACTACATGCAGTCTTTAAAGACTGCAAAGACTCAACCTAAATACTTAACTAGTACGTAGCTTGCCTAAATGACCTACTACGCATGCATAGTAGGTCATTTTCTAATTCTCTGCAGAAGCTTCTTAAGTGTGAATCCGGTCCTATGACAATATTTTTGGTACTGGTCCTCAGTGGAATCAGAGTGATGGTGGACCTCTTGAAAAACAGCCTTTGTGCCACCTATCTTCAATACAAATGTGATTTTGATTCCAAGGGGCAAAGATGTTTGAATATTTACAGTTTAGACACTTACAGATGCCTCTATAGGCTCCCTTTGGCATGGGCATAATTTCAACTATCTGGGCCCAATCCAGGTGTGAGTGTACACAAGCTGGCAATGGTTCGTTGTGCAAGCTGAGAACTGAAGAGCATGCGTTGCTGTCCCATACAAATAAGAACGCAACTCAAGCTGTGGTGACTTGCGGTCTAGAGAGCGTTGTTGTGGGATGGAAAGGGTGAAGGGATGTAGTCAATGTATAGTAAGGGCATGCCCAAGCAAATGCACTCAAACCAGATCTAAACAGAGATGTAAATAGGATTGTTTACCTGCTACATGTCATGACTAAGTCCACAACCTATTTCAGACCCTTACAATAGCATGTGACATTTGGAATGTTTTGCCTTTGCTGCTGATGAATTGTGCATGTGTTCTTTTATTTCTACATAAAGTTATACAAAAAAGTCATGTTTTTATAAAAAAATTTAACTATTGTTTTCTATTATTTTGTGACATTTCCCATCTGACAGAAGCGCTTACATTATTCAGAACCTCCATTTAAAACATTACACCGTACAACCATGCACTATGTATTTGGGCACATAGCTGCAATATGCTTAGCTGCTGTGTGCCTGTACACTACGTGCCATAATTGCTTGCTATTCAAGGACACAGATGTGTGCACTTTTGGATCACACGCAGCTCTCCTCACTTTTTTCTTTAAGCCTCTACAGCATGCACGATTTTATGCACCTCTGGATAGGGCCCTCTATATCTACCACTCCTCCTGCAAGCTCCCTGACAACTACAAACATGAAACCGCTTAGGAATGAGATCTGAGTCACCCCCCCAATGAAGGATGTTCGCTATCAGCTGGTCTGTCCAGCAGCTGATAGCAGGAACTTCCTGCATGTAAATGAAGCTGACGCCAGTGTCACTAGTAAGTTGAGAAAGTGCAGGAATGGGGAAATACTAGGATGCTGGAGATACATCAATGGGGAAATATAGGGAGGCTGAAGAGAAAGAAAAACACATGACTGAAGACACATGATTGGGAATACTGAGGAGCTAGAGACACATGAATAAGGAATACTGGGGAGCTAGAGACACATGAATGAGGAATACTGGTGAGCTAGAGACACATAATGGGGAATACTGGGGAGCTAGAGACACAAGAATGGGAAATACTGGGGAGCTAGAGACACATGAATGGGGAATACTGGAGAGCTAGAGACACATGATGGGGAATACTGGGGAGCTAGAGACACATGAATGGGGAATACTGGGGAGCTGGAAACACGATGGGAAATACTGGGGAGCTAGAGAGACATGAATGGGGAATACTGGGGAGCTGGAGACACATTATGGGGAATACTGGGGAGCTAGAGAAACATGAATGGGGAATACTGGGGAGCTAGAGACACATGAATGGGGAATACTGGGGAGCTAGAGACACATGAATGGGGAATACTGGGAAGCTAGAAACACATGATGGGGAATACTGGGGAGCTAGAGACACATGAATGGGGGAATACTGGGGAGCTAGAGACACATGATGGGGAATATTGGGAGAGTAGAGACACATGATGGGGAATATTGGGAGAGTAGAGACACATAAGGAGGATATATTGGAAGGCTGTATACATACTGTACAATTCGTACAAATGTTTTCTATTTTTTTTCTGACACAAAGAGGGCTTTTTTTTAGCATTGTGGTTTCAAGAATGTTGAATTTATTGCATAGTGTTCATAAGGATACAATTTGTATTGTATGGTGGCCTGTATGCTATAGCAGTCACTAGGATGATATTTGTATGGCATGGCTGTTACTAAGATATATAGTCTGTATTGTGTGGCGGTTTTAGGATGAAGTCTGAGACTAGGGGCCAGATTTACTAAGCTGTGGGTTTTGAAACAGTGGAGAGTTTGCCCATAGCAACCAATCAGATTCTAGCTCTTATTTAACTATTGCATTCTAGAGAATGTCAGCTAGAATCTGATTGGTTGCTATAGGCAAACTCTCCACTGTTTCAAAACTCACAACTTAGTAAATCTGGCCCTAGGACATTGTCTGTATTGTATAGTATTGACTATACAATATAGTCAGAGTATTGTGGTTACAAGATTGTGTTTTAAGACAGTTACAAGGATACTCTAAGCTATTAACTATAATGTTAAATTGTTAAAGAAGAAGAAGGGCACTAATTTAAAGTGTGCAGGGGGGGAGCCGAAGACCCTAGCACCGGCCCTGTCCACAACATTATAGTACTGGTATTATAGTAGTGACTCACCACACCACTATGGCACTGGATAGACAGTAGCACACCACACCACTATGGCACTGGATACAGGAGTGGCACACCACACCACTATGGCACTGGATAGACAGTAGCACACCACACCACTATGGCAGTGGATAGACAGGAGTGGCACACCACACCACTATGGCACTGGATAGACAGGAGTGACACACCACACCACTATGGCACTGGATAGACTGTAGTGACACACCACACCACTATGGTACTGAATAGACAGGAGTTGTACACCACATCACTATGGCACTGGATAGACAGGAGTGGCACACCACACCACTATGGCACTGGATAGACAGTAGTAACGGTCCACACCAATTAAATGTAAGTCACATGCCTTAAGACTTGAGCTATTAGGCAAAGTAAAATATTCAGACTCCCAGATTAATCTATCAAACCATCAAACCATGTAAAAAAAAAACATTGCTACA
The DNA here is from genome assembly GCA_011038615.1 of Limnodynastes dumerilii. Taxonomy (NCBI): domain Eukaryota; kingdom Metazoa; phylum Chordata; class Amphibia; order Anura; family Limnodynastidae; genus Limnodynastes; species Limnodynastes dumerilii. The sequence continues at coordinate 806,997 of WWET01000208.1, read as the reverse complement.
ACATTGTAGGGAAAGTATTGGCAATTCAGTAGCTCTGCTCTGTCAGGAAAGCAGCTCAAACAGTCAGAAAGGGGGGAAACCTTTAAGTTAGCCTCATGTGTTATCATAAGTATGCAACTGCTGCTGAAGAGTCACATCCGCTCAGACAGGTGTTAATGCAATCTCTGGTCCAGGGCACACGGGCATATACGATACAGAAAGTCATAAAGATGATAGGGAAGGTATTACACAGTTCTAGCTGAGGAGGATAGCGACTGATTCAATATTTGGACACAATAAAATGGCACTGAAGGGATTTCTTATAATTTTTTTTACTGTAAGTTGTATAGTGACCTAATTTGGATGTGATGGGTAGTTGCAATTAGAAATGGGCTTGGTTGTAAACATAGCAATGTTCTTGTACATCAGAATTAGAAAGAATCACATTCTGGACATATTGCTATCTTCAAGGTACTTTATTTTAAAGTAGGGACATTTGACCCAGATATGAATTACAATAATGCACAGCTCTAAATGCTCTAATATTGTACTTTACCTTTAAATAGATCTTGTTAAGAAAAAAATATTTATTTCCTCAAAGAAAACAAAACATTAGAATAATGTTCAATGCCATAAATCTCACTGAAAAAACACCCTTTGACAGTACCACAACCATAATACGTCTGAGTCATTTCTTTGGCAGTACACTGCAACAGGGTAATGTATGTTTATAAATGAACAACTCATATTTTACAGATTACAGATAATTGAAAGGCATACATCAGAATCTTACAGATTTTGACAGCTCACTATCTGCTCAGTAGAGATACTGTGGTCTATTTTGAGATGCTTTAATTTTTTTTAAATAAAGTTTAATTGGTTAAGGTTGACAGTTAACCTGTCAGCACTAAATGGCTGACCAGTTCAAAATGTCAGCCTTACTCTATATGGAAGTCAATGGACCGGATCCAGACATCAGAACGATAGCCCACTTATGCACGCAAGGTGCGTAAGTGGGTTAAATGAACTGGAGGGACGGAACTCAGTTCAGAACTCAGTTCTTCATCTTCGCAACAAGTAGGTGGGTGGAAGATGTAAAATATACAGTGGGGGTGTTAGCACCCACTTCGGGGTGGATCAGGGGTCAGACGGACCGCTAATCCGCAAGTGTGACTTATGGCAGTGAAAAGTAACACTTATTATGCACGAGAGAGGGGAGTGACAGGGGGAGTGTGTACTACCAGACCTTCACATGTACAGAAAGCATCTGGATCCAGTCTAATTTTTAATATCTAATAATTGTTAATATCTTAACAATTGCTTGACAAATATTGTTATGGACAAGGTAATATCGGTCTTAAGCATATCGGGCTGGATCCAGACTTAAGAAGGAGCTTGAAATTAAGGACCTGATTCACACTTAAGAATCTTCTTAAAATAAGAACTTAAAGTCACTCCTGGGCAAAACCATGTTGATTGCAGGGGGAATTAATTTAATTGTATTCTTTGCATGCAGGGATATATCTTTGAATTGCTTACTGCACACAGATACTGACCAGCTTTACTATTACACTGTTATTTAGACTTGGGCTGGGAAATATCACCTCTCAACACTAGTACTGTTTGCAACAGATGAAATATGACTCCCCTGCAATCAACAACGTATAGCCCAGGAGTAACTTTCCTCTCTTAGGAACTGATTCACACTTAAGAATCTTCTTAAAACAAGAACTTAAAGTCACACCTGGGCTAAACCATGTTGATTGCAGGGGAGTCAAATTTCATCTGTTGCAAACAGTACTAGTGTTGAGAAGTGATATTTCCCAGCCCAAGTCTAAATAACAG
>WWET01000208.1:785381-804688 GCA_011038615.1 Limnodynastes dumerilii | reverse complement strand
TTTCCTATCCCGAGTCTAAATAACAGTGTGATAGTAAAGCTGGTCAGTATCTATGTGCAGTAAGCAATTCAAAGACATATCCCTGCATGCAAAGAATACAATTAACTTGGATCCCCCTGAAATCAACATGGTTTAGTCCTTGAGTAACTAAGTTCATGCACTTAACAAGGTCTGGATCCAGCCCTTAATTTCAAGATCCTTGTTAAGTCTGTATCCAGCCCTTAATTTCAAGCTCCTTGTTAACTCTGGATGCAGCCCAGCAACCTTATGGAGTAGTACATGTCAATCATATAGCAGTAAACCTGATACCCCTGTTGACATAATATATTATACAGTACTGTGTAAAAGGATTTGAGCAAGCCTACATCCACAGAAGATCTGTGGTTAGTTCTCCAAGATGTTTGGAATAACCTTCAAAAACTGTGTTCAAGTGTAGCTAGAAGAACTGATGCTGTTTTAAAGGCAGAGGGTGGTCACACCAAATATTGATTGGCTTTAGATTTCTCTTCTGTTCATTCACTTTGCATTTGAATTGCTAAAATAAAACAATTGCCACTTTTAGAACACTTCTGCACCATTCTTTCACACCTGCCTAAAACTTTTGCACCGTATTGTATTTTTTTTTTTATAGTGTCAACTGTATAATTGTCATTACGAGCATCTACTGCAATTGAGGATGTGTAAAATAGCACTTATACATATCACTCCAGAGTTTCCAGAGATCCACCTAAAGTAAATTATTGTTGATTCATCATTTTTGATATTTGATAAATAATTTAGATTGTATAATGGTGACAAAATCCTTCCTTCTTTTCCAATTTATAGTCCAAGATTTCCATTTACATCTAAATATGTTTAGCATATTTACTGTACTAGATGATGGCCTCACTAAAAATAAATAAGTTTTAAAGGTAAAAAAAAGAATGCACCCGGGGGGGGGGGGGGGGGGGGGGTTTTTAACTATTTTTTTGGGGGGGGGGGGCGGGGGCTTTTTAACTATATTGTTTAGCATTGATTAAATATATTTCATAGATGATGTAAACCAGACTTTGTTGTCCAGAGCTACTTGTAATGGTGGGAGTCGGTTTTTCCATTCTTTTGCTATAAGCAATTTGGCTGCTTTGCTATATTGCATTCATTTTTCAAACAGCTTAGTGAGAGATTTTGGCAGCTTGTGTGATAAAAAGACACCGTTCATGTGGCCTTTCAGAAATGAGTAATGAAAAGTCAGCTCCACAAGATAAAAATAAATTGCCTACTCCACAACAATTTTGCCACCACAGGTTGGACGCTACTGGAAATATACAGTGCTGTTTTGGCATGCGAGGTACACAGAATTCTGCACTGGAACGCAATTGTCTGATGCAGAATTCAGTCTCTGCACGGGGGGCGGGCCCAGGTACCATGTGTAAGAGATATGCATGGCTGATGGCCATAGGTATTTAAATCGTACAGTAAGAGCTTGGCTAAGCCAATGCAGCATTCCATGTACTGTGCATGCGCACTGTACTGTATGTGTTGTACGAAAATAGCCTGTCATTGTGAAGTCTAGATTGGGGCTTTAATCAGCAGATTTTAGTATGCAGGATTCACAGAGTTAATGTACAGTTGGAAAGCACGGGTGTGTTAGAAGATCAGGGACTGTGATTAATTCCACACGAGAGAGGGCATAAGACATAAGGCAGCGTTAAGTCACACTTGCGGATTAGCGGTTCGTCCAACCGCTAATCCACGCGTTAGTGGGAAAAACCTTTCACACTGTAAAATGTTAGTGTTTCCCCCGCCCACCTTGGCGTTCGGAGGGGGAAGCACAGCCCCTTTCCACTTAAACTCCATCATACGGAACTTAGTTCCGTATGATGGAAGTTCAGTTAGTAAATGCATATGCCCTCCAGTCCATAGAGCCCACTTGCGCACTTTGCGTGCGTAAATGGGCTCATCGTATTACCTGTGGATCCGGTCTAAGATGCTTAAGCTGTATTACAGAGACTCACAAGGTTAATGCACAGGCCGTACTATGCAGATGGAATGCACAGGTGCACTTGCAGGTTTGATGTCCAACAGGGTTTTTCAGAGAAGTGTACAAAACAAGAGCTGACAATATATGATGTTAGTTAGAATGCAGCAGAACACAAGTTCCAACATAGAGATATGCTCACAAGGAACATCAGTCAGTAGTATATGGAGTACTAGTTGTTCAGGCAAGTGAGGAACCATGAAGCTGATTTAAATAGACTGTCCAGCTTGCTGATTGGTAGCTGGGAGCAGGTGATCGGGTGTCTTGTTCTCTGGTTAGACAGAATGGATCATCTGAGTGATTACAACATGGAGGCACAGATGTCCAACATGGAGTGGAATGCTGGCTATGGTGACAGGCAGACAAGTGACCATGGGGACCAATCGTAAAAGGATGTCATCTCCATGAAGGACATTTAGGACAGGGCTGGAAAAACCCCTGACACCAGATCACAATGGTTACTAAATATCTGGACCTGTTTGCCAGCGTTACAATAGATTAAGCATCATGGCACTGAAACTGAAAGAGAAGCTCACAGAAGTGTGATTCTGATGACCAAAGGCATTGTGCTGCTAGCAGTTTCTATCACCCCACATTCAGTGGGCTGCCCCCTTTCCACATTACCACCCACTGAAGCTGCAGTGATAGAAACTCCTAGAAACACGATACCGACAGTCAGTGTTGCGCTTCTGATAGCTTCTCTTTCAGTTTCAGCAGTGTTATGGATAGGGGTCATCTCTGCAGAGCCAGCACTGAAGTGAGGAAGAAAGTCAAAATTCAAGGATAGATATATGATCAATGTATAGGTATTTAATGGGGGCACATGGGGATTGATAAATAGATAGATAGACAGACAGAAACATTTATTTATTTTTACCAGAGGCTAATTTTGATACAATCTAATATGGACAATTGTGTGCATGTGGTCCAAAGGTACATACAAAAGCATACAAGCTCTGCCTACCTTCATGGCAAGTCCTACAAGATTCTCTATAGCTTCACACTGTGCTTTTTTTTATACTTTAATACTCCCTTTAAGACATTTTATTCAGCCTCTTTAAAGTGATTTTATACGTGTGAGTGTCTCCACTAAAAGCTGCCCTATTTCAATGAGGTATATCAATCAATCCCCGGAGCACCGAACACGATGCTCCAATAGGTAAGTGCCAAACACTACCCCAAACTTTTCCCTAATTTAAACCCTAACCTTCCCTTCTACACAGCCTTACCCTAACCTTCCCTTCCCTGCAGCCTGACCCTAACCCTCCCTTCTCTATAGCCTAACCCTAAGACTCCCCTCCCTACAGCCTGAACCTAACCCTCCCCTTTTATGGACCTAACCCTAACCTTCCTAAGAGCTTAACCCTAACCCAACCCCCTAACACTTAAAGTCACCGGCGAGGTTAATCACCTCTCCGGAGCTGTCAGCGGCGGGTCCTGCGGAAATGACTGGGTGAGTATGCTGATCATCATACTCACCCATTTACATAAAAACATTATAAAATGGGCCCCTATTTGAAATAGAGACACCCGAAAAGTAACTTTATATGCTGATCATCATACTCACCCATTCATTAAAATAATTCTAAAAAAACTGCATATTCAAAATAGAGACAGTCAAAAAGGAACTTTCTGTCTATTTCTAAGAGCAGCCCATCGCAGCGAGGACTGCAAGCACATTATACAGACACAGACTGTTTTATGACTTTAATAATCTTGCCGAATTTTGCACTGGCGTCTATGCTTGTTACTACTCGGTCTTTTGCATAACCTCTTAATCGTGTATGTTTTCTATTAATTGTTTGTTTATCAGTACAATGTATTAAAATCTGTTGTTTTTTTTCCTAAATACGAGTGAATCACATGCATGGTCGGATATTTTTCCTGATTTAACGCCTGCAGAACTAAGTAGAGGGTTAGTCTATTCGTGCAAGATGCTCCCAGCGAGCACCTACAAAGAAATGTTTCTTAACATATTTCATAGAGGCTACCTGTCACCTCACCGTAGGTACTGCATGGGCTTGACAGACTCTAGTGCTTGCCCCAAATGTCATGCGCATGAAGCTACCCTGTTTCACTGTCTTTGGGAGTGCCCCCACATTAAGCACTTTTGGAAACAGGTGCAGCTCTATACATCTAATCATCTTCTGGAGTATGCCCCCCTCACAGCACTCTGGGCAATACTAGGTATCCCGGATCCATCTCTTAAATTTACCAAAGGTGGGAGAAAGCTACTGTTAATTGTGTCAGCTGTGGGCAAAAAATGCATTCTGCAGCAATGGATACATAGCGCCCCCCCGTCATTACTAATGTTCCACCAAAAACTATTTCAAGCTTTCCGCATGGATTGGCTGGAAGCGTCATTACATGTAAGAAAGGATATGGAGAAACTATTTGGAATCTGGGAGAGCTTTATTGAATTGCTGCCAGATCAGACTAAGAACTCCATCTATAAATGCTTTCATAACTCCTATTGGTACGAATTGAGGACGTATGAGAATGACCCGCCTATTGTGTTAAGAGATGGATCTATGCCTAGGACATCGTAATCGTTCTCCTATAGATACATGTGGATATTACGTGGTTTGTGGGGTGTAACTTTCATGTTTCCATATTGATTTGTTATCAATGACATTGTGTTCCTTTTCACCCATATGCAAATGTGTACAATGTTTTAGTGACATTACTGACCCATTTGTTTTTTTTTGTTTTTATGTGTCTGTCATATTTTATACATTCTTGCTGTAACTTTGTAGCTCCAAATAAAAAGAGTTTAAAAAAAAAAAAAAAATCTGTTGTTTTTATTGTGACAGACCATAATAGAATTGAACCGTGTTCAGACTTACTTTCCATTCCATTCGGTGGAATTTGTGATTCACAAGTTTGCTGGGCACTCCCCCTGTTCTCCTATATGCGGATTGTGTATCCGCCAGCAGGGACCTTATCTTAACTGTCCTGATCAGAAATTCCGTACAGAGGCTATGTACGGAATTTCTAAGTACATCTGGATACAGCCCATAGATGCATAGAAAACTGATTCAGAGTTTGAAGATAAGAGAGGAAAGTTATACCTGGGCAAAACCATGCTGATTGCAGGGGGAGTCAAATTAATGTTATTCTATGCATGCAGGGAGATACTGACCAGATTCTCTTTACACTGTTATTTAGACTTGGGCTAGGAAAAATCACCTCTCAACTCTACTGTTTGCAACAGATGAAATATGACTCCCTTGAAATCAACATGGTTTTGCACAGGAGTAACTTTCCTCTCTTATCTTCAAACTCTGAACCAGGGCCATATAATATATCCCAGATTTGATTCCTTTTTTTTGGGACAGCATAGAGGTGACAGGTGCCTGTATGGGATGTGAGGGAGGGGTTTTGGCCACACAAAACTAAGCAATTTGTGTTATTTTAAGTAGAAAAAAAATGAACATGCCAAAAACAGTCTAATTTAGGATTTGGGTCTGACACTGGATTCTTCCTACTTGGGGAGTGGGGTTTATTGACAAAGCATTTTGGAAGGTTGTGCAGCCCAATTTATTTTATTTTTTATGTTTTAGAAAAATAAAAGTAATCGTTAACTTTTTTGCTAGACTTTATATAATACATCAGCATATACTGTACATAATTTTCAGCAATTACAACACCACGTTATTACTACCTATTTTATGTGTTTGTAGACATGTCAAGTTTTGATGCGTAAATATTACATTTCTTGTTCCAACTTAGTCTCCCAGGAGGAATGTGCTTCTGGTAACAAGGTAGATCTGACGACTGAAGGAGCATATCAGACAGTGATTTATAATAGAGTTCTCTTGCATAATACATAGCTCCCATGACTCCATATTCTGTCAATTTACAACTCAATTCCCACAGGGCGACATCTGTCTCTGGTTTTATGTTATCATTGTAATGGAACAGTTGTGTTACATAAGGAACAGTGATCTGATTCGCTGAGGTCAGATGTTAATATTTAAAATGACAAGTTTTAATTTGTAAACAGCTCGTTATGTGCCCTGATTGGAGGTAATTTACAAATGACAGTTAATAGAGAAGCATTGGGAACTGCGCAATTCCAGTTCTGAATGCATCTAATGCTGGGTACTCATTTATGCAATTTGCATCCAATCCGATCACTGACCTTGCAGTTGGTAAGACATTCGATAAGTGTGTACACTCTGAAGACCACTGGTAACACTCGTAACAATTCTGGTTGCCTGGTCAGGTCAAATGATTTTTAAACCTACTTAATTTACAAATGTGTGTGCACCCATGGCTGCTTTATACAATTCACCTCTGGCATCTGACTTCATGCAGCACCACGTTTGTGTGTGAATGACAGGGATTCTGGTGAAGAATGGAAGAGTGTGTACGGTGAAAGGATCCTTTAGGCAGATCGTGTCAGGAGATGCAGGTTGGAGGTGTGATGTAAAATTGGACAAGTGTGTATCATGGATTGGATGTTGTACCTGGGAATTTGGTCTGTTGTAGGATTGTGTATACAGACTTTATGGGATTTGGACCTGAAGAGGATCGGACAAGTGTATACCCAATTTAACATACAATAAAGACTTGTTCTCTCACTTGCACCATTTGCAGGGCACCAATTAATGAACTCAATAAGCAAATATGTTAAAGATGCAGACGTGGACCCCTTAAAAATGATCGACGATCTGCCATATTTTGATTCATAAACTTTTTTAAGAGTTTTAGAAAAATGTTATATTTCAATACCTTATTGATCAAATTAATCGCATTCATAAGAAAGATAACATTTATATAGGAAATGACAAAAAAAGATCTGATTAAAGATTTAAACTACTTTACATTTTTTTTTTGTACAAGATGCTAAATAATCCCTTTCTCCTGTGTTACTGTGGTGGGCATGTATCAAGTGGGTCAACAGCCTTGTATTAGGAAATCCAAGTATCTGCAGGTCAGAGGAACAGCTGTAGGTTGGATCTTTTACCGTATTAGAATTCTCTTAAGCATCAGTGTTTCAATGACACATGTGGATGCAGCGTCATAACAATATGATAGAGAACTACAGGGTTTCAGGCCTCTTAACTGACACCTGGTCACCTGACATGATGGGGCTTACTGACGTGTCATCCCAGCAGTAGAGGTGCATACACACTATACAATAATCTGGCAGATTATTTGAGAAATCTGGCAGTTGGAATGAAAATCTGGTAATGGATGAGAGCAAATGGTATTGTCAGTTGCTCTCATCAATTACCATATTTTCATAACAACAGCCAGATCTTTCAGATAATCTGCCAGATAATTGTATAGTGTGTATGCACCTTAACCTATTGCTGTTATGTAATTGTTATGTTACTCTTATGTAATAATTAATCATTAAAAATATGTAAGGTAGAAGTTAAAACTTAAATCGGATATTCTTTTTATCATTGAAACTCTTTATTATCTATGTAAAATGCTATATTTCTTTACAATTATCAACCCCTTTGTGATTCGTAATGAAATAGGAAACATAATTTTTATGGTTCAAATACTGTTTAGATTGGGTGGTATTCAAATCTTCCACAATTATTATTATTACATTAAACTTTTTACATATACCATACATTCTGTTCAGCAATTTACATGAGCCTGTGGAGTTTACAATCTATTTTTCCCCACACATCAATATACACTAAAATTACTTTTACAGAAGTTTATTCTTTTATCAGTGCTATATGTTTTTGGAACTCTAAGGCCCAGATTTACTAAGCTGCGGGTTTGGAAAAGTGGAGATGTTGCCCATAATAACCAATGAGATTGTAGCTGCCATTCCCTAGTATGTAATAGAAAAGCGAGAGTTAGAATCTGATTGGTTGCTACAGGCAACATCTCCACTTTTCCAAACCCGCAACTTCGTAAATCTGGCCCTAAATGTTGTCTAGAAGTGCTCCTCAACCTTTACAGTGCTGTGTAGATGTTACTACCTTTTTCACCAGAGACAATGGGCTGGATCCAGACCTATGGGCACTTTACGGGCGCCCGAGGTTGTTACGGTCGGCAGCGTGGTGGGGAGTGCATGCCCTGTGCACTCCCTCGCTGTCCGTAGTAAATCTGGACACTTACGTGTGCTGGAGGCACATGATGAGAATACTGGAGGAGGGGGGGCAGGAGGCACATTATTAGAGTACTGGGGGTGCCAGTCCCTTACTTTTCCAGGGGCGCTGGCCAATCTGTCCATAACCCCTGATGAAGGGTTATGGACAAATTTGCAGAAATGAGAAATGATTTACAGGTACCCCCTCACATGCACAGCTGCTGGAGAAAGCCATGACTCTCACATCCTGCATAGAGCGGCTTAGCTGAATACATAGATGTGCAGGATTTAGGATAGAGGAGGATTTGGGGACATGATATAGGGACAATGCATTGTACAAAAGATCAGTGCAGTGCACAGTAGATGTTACTACCTTTTTCACCAGAGACAATGGGCTGGATCCAGACCTATGGGCACTTTACGGGCGCCCGAGGTTGTTACGGTCGGCAGCGTGGCGGGGAGTGCATGCCCTGTGCACTCCTTCGCTCTTCGTAGTAAATCTGGACACTTACGTGTGCTGGAGGCACATGATGAGAATACTGGGGGAGGGGGGGCAGGAGGCACATGATTAGAGTACTGGGGGTGCCAGTCCCTTACTTTGCCAGGGGCGCTGGCCAATCTGTCCATAACCCCTGATGAAGGGTTATGGACAGATTTGCAGAAATGAGAAATGATTTGCAGGTACCCCCTCACCTGCACAGCTGCTGGAGAAAGCCATGACTTACATCCTGCTTAGAGCGGCTTAGCTGAATACATAGATGTGCAGGATTTAGGATAGAGGAGGATTTGGGGACATGATATAGGGACAATGCATTGTACAAAAGATCAGTGCAGTGCACAGGTGGAAAGGAGAGACGGTTATATACAGTAATATTCAGACTTTGCATTTACTTCTTTCCCTGCTGATAAAGCTTGTCATTCATACTAAGACAATTTCCCATCTTGCCTCTGTACTAATATTAATTCTCTTTTATCCTTGGCACAGGTACTCAGGAAAACTAAATGACCAAACCTACATTATAACTTTCCTGACAACATGCTTTGTGTTTCCTCTCATTCTCATATTTGTGTCCTATGGAAAGGTAATGAGAAAGCTGAGAAAGGTATGTAACCGAGTAGAACTAATGTTATGACTAGTGCTGAAATTAGTTTATCCTGTGTGTTAGTTGAATGTTTGGAGGAGTCTATTTTTCCTATTCATTTTATCGCTGTAGAGTGTATCCTCAACATAGCGCTGCGTGAAAATACATGCTGGGATCAGTAGTTACCACAAGATTTATCAACCCAGGAAAAGATTGAAGCCGAGTACACACTATACAATTATTGGGTCAAATTGCCAATATCAGCTGATTAAAGCAATCATTGAGCAATGTGTATGTTGGAGCAATTTATTAGGTGCAGAAACGCACTTGCCCAATAACTGGATTGGCTGCATCTTTAAATGATCTGACTGGTGCTGTGGCAATTCTATAAGGATGGCATAGTGAGACCAGGGGTTCGGCCATTTAAGTGTGTACTCTTCCTGGGAAATCATAAGCAATTGTACTCAGCATTATTGTATTTAACAGGTGCTGATGGTCGATACTCTTTACAGACTATGGGCCTGATCCACAAGCAATTTGCTGTTAAATATACTACAATTAAGGCTTTTTTCTGAGCCATGCTCTTTTATAAGAATTCCCAGTACTTTTTTTGTAAGAAAAAATGTGCCGGAACTCACATCGCAACCACACGACCAATCACAAGCCGAGCAGTGCCATCACAACCAGCGCGGACGAAGTACGCATGCATCGGACTCGACACACAAGCAGCCGCATGCACCATTTTAATGATTTTGCCGCCGAAACTTTTAAAACTTGGAAAATCCGTCGATAAAAGGTGCCGGAACTTCGTTCCAGTGCGTTATATGACATAAAAAGCATGTCCATCTAGCGCCCATAATATGCATGTCATGATTAAGGAGCCCTACCTGGGGTCTGCTCAGCTCTAAAGAGATGTGTCTTAAATAAGCACAATTACAATTTTGATAATTAAGGTCAGGGATGACGTTGCAGGAGCACACCAATTATGTATCTATCCAATCACTTTCTCCACCCCTTTGGTGTTAAGGTAACATACGCATAGAAATCAAGATTTTTTGGAAAGTGCACTGCAAATTTAGCAAATTGCGCTATGTACACCTGACATATTAATGAAGCACTGGATCCAGCGGAAAGCTACTGCAGTTCATGTGCCCACACTTCTATTATAGATATGTTTTTGATGGTAGGGTGGGAAGTCGCGTACACAAAGTGAGATATATTCTAATTGTACATTCAGTAATACATGTTAAGACCCTTAACGAATTATACAAACTTCCGAGCCATCCCATCTTAAGTAAGGGCGGCTCTGAAATTTTAAGGTAGGGATTATCGTAACAATATGGGCCAGATTAAATTAGCCTCGCAGCCGCGTATTTTGCGGTGCACAGCTAATTGTGCAAATTATTTTATTTTTAGGTGCACCTTATAGAGGTGCACATAAAAAACAGGTACCGTAATACACGAGAAAATGCGCACCGCAAACATTTTCAAGTCTATTTCTGTGCCTATTCCTAACTGAACAAAAAACGGGTCAGTGTGAGCAAGGGGGCGTGGCCTAATGACGCGATTTGCATAATCGCGTCATTAAGCCCCGTCCCTCCGTGCGTCGCTACTAGCTTCTCTCCGGGATCTCCCGGAGAGAAGCTGCCAAAAGTCGGCAACCATGGTGTCTGCACATATTAATGAAGGAGCAGATCCAGGGGAAAGCTACCGCAGTTCATGTGCCCACACTTCTATTATAGATCTGTTTCTGATGGTAGGGTGGGAAGTCGCGTATACAAAGTGAGATATATTCTAATTGTACATACAGTTAGTACATGTTAAGACCCTTAACGAATTATACAAACTTCCGAGCCGTCCCATCTTAAGTAAGGGCGGCTCTGAAATTTTAAGGTAAGGATTATCGTAACAATATGGACCAGATTCAATTAGCCTTGCAGCCGCGTATTTTGCGGTGCAAAGCTAATTGTGCAAATTATTTTATTTTTAGTCGCACCTTATAGAGGTGCACATAAAAAACGGGTAAGACGGGAAAATGCACACCGCAAATATTTTCAAGTCTATTTCTGTGCCTATTCCTAACTGAATCTGGCCCAGTACGTTCAAGAAAAGTGGCTCTGAGTGCATCGGAATTCAAGGTCTGGATCCAATCCTAAGGCCCTATTTGTGGAATGTGTCATATGTGGAAACTTGAAAAGGTCAGTTGGATAGAATGTAGAGAAAAAGGCTTGTTGATGGAAAATATATTTCCCAGTAGTTGTCTAGCATTATTATTATCTTTAATTCTAGATCAGCTGAATTTAAAATCAGACAAATAACATTAAGTTTCTCACTTAGAACAGACCAATCCGATTATATGCCAAAAAAGAGAAAAACTAGAGACCTCTAAAAGCAAATGCTGATCTTGCACAGATCAAGTTTATAAAGCTGAATAGCGCTGAGCAGTTGGATAATAGACAGGAAGACAGCAGACACATTTAACATTCTTAAAATTCTAAAACCATTTGAACTGGTGAATAGCCGTTTATACTTAAATTGTATATAATGGTTTACATCTGTAAAATATTGTTTCCAAAGGTATCGGACACACAAAGCAGACTGGGATCTACCAGAAAGCCAGAGAAAGAAGTGACGCGGATGGTTGTGATAATGATTTTGGCGTTTCTCATCTGCTGGTCGCCATACGCAACCTTTTCTATACTCGTCACAGCAAACCCTTCCATAGAACTGGATCCGCGGCTCTCAGCAATCCCAGCATTCTTTGCAAAAACCGCATCCATGTACAATCCCATTATTTATGTATTTATGAACAAACAGGTACAGTATACATAAGAATTGTTTAATGCCAGGTTTGCATTAATGCTCTGATCCAGTCACACAACATTGTTGGTTTAAGGGTCAAAGAGTTCTACAGTGTAGAAGGAAGAGAAAGACTGAACGAATAAATGTTTGTTTGAGTGACTTGTGAAGGAGACTATTTATCAGAGAAAATACCCAAAGGATTAGACGCCTAAGAGAGTGTTATAGAAATGTGATACGCTTGTCTGAGGACGAGTGTTTCAGAATATGTTTAGAAAATAAGGCATTGCCTTGTTGTTCTAGGAAAGGAGTTCTTTAACTGGGAACAAGTGTGGATGAGTCCATGTAAAGTTTGTTAATGACCATTAAGCAGCAAACAGCTGAGGTCTCACTCAGACAACATTCAAACAGACATACACTTGTAGATGGGTTTATAAAACAGGACAGGACAATTTATTATTAGTGAGCATATAGTAATTAGAGACTAATTGTTTTTGGGTGCGTGGAGGTGGCCCGATAGCAGTTGAGGTCAGTGAGATGTGACTTACCCCTTGTCCTCGGCACCCCGCAAGTGAGCTAGCCAACTAGAGCACGCAACCCTATCATCTAAGCACACCCCCAGCTTTCAAGGGATTGCGATCTAAGTAGATGTTGCTCTACCCCTTTCCGAATGTGACCCCAAATGCTACTGTGCTTTATGTCCCTTAATGTTGCTATGCAACAGTAAACAAGTCCCTCCCCGGGAGCCACGCGCAGCCCCGGGACCCAGAATTTACCAGGTCTGCTCTGGAGTTTTTAAGGGACCTACCTGGGTTTGTGAAAAAAACCTGAGTTATTGAGGGTGTGGTGGTGTGAAAGTGGCATAAGGTAGAGAGCGTAAGCAGAAAAATAAACAATTTAGAATGAAATTAAATAAATTCCACATGCTATGAGACCACGCGACAGGGCGCTATTTCAAGTTCACATATTCACAAGAGATGCAGAGATAGGCCTGTAGATAATGTTAAGTGGACAGCGGTATGCACTTCCTCTCGGATCTGTGTTCGGAGAGACGCAGATAGCGGGTAGGGTTTTGGTCAGTTGTCCAGAACTACATATGTGAGAGTGGAGCAACGGTGGAGTTTACTTCCCCCTCACGTGTGGCCTTACAGACCTCTGTGCTTATGGAAAATTCATGTAGCTCTGGATAAGGGTCATTATTAGCAAAACAATGAATATGCTGAATAAGGAAAAGAATATTCCAAACCCACTTCCTTGTCTACTTCCAGGATTAGGGCCATGCAAAGTGAATACCACGGTGTGAAAGAGTTGCAGCTGAGAAAGTGTGCATGTTTCTGTTACTACCAGAAGGGTCAGGGATGAATCTCATTTTTTCAGGAAGTTATATAAGTTATTTTCCAACTTTTACTATAGTCTCACTGTTAGATTTTTAAAAAGACCCCTTACACCCAGGTGTCTTGTGAAAGATGTAACCAAAACAATTAGGACAATTCTGACATTAGGTTTAATGGTGTCCAAAATGGTCATTTAATTGTGTCCAATCTTTGTAATTTTTAAGTTTGTACAATAAATTGTCTGAATTATCTACCTTTGTCTTAAAATATCAGTAAAATAAGCCATAAAATTGAACAAGCCACTTCTTTACCTTTTCCACTACAGTCTCCAAGACTTCTTCCATGCTGCTTCCCACATCTGAAACTTCATCCATTGTCTTACCTGACTCTCCCACAAACTACTATACTTGAACTTCATGCTTGGCTGCTATACTCCTTAATACCTAACTCTCTCTCTCTCACTCTCTATGGGCCTGATCCAGACCTACAAATGAGAGCGGAGCGTGTTACCGCTGCAGCGTAAAAACTTTCACTCCCACGACACTCCCCTTACCTTCCTTTCATTACGCCCGCCGAACCCTACCCTAACTTTTCCCTGTGTTTGTACGTATTTTCGTAGCGACGCGCTGTTCGTAGCGGCCTAAGCACGCCCATACTGTACAATTTAAATGACTCCCCCCGCCTACATTCCTTAACTCCAGCGTCCGTACTAACTTCGTACTATAAACACGCCCCGTCGTCGGAAAAAATGCAAACAGTACGGGCGCCAGAATTGCCGCTACGAAAAGGTCTTTGGTACGACCGGAAGTTGTCACTATGCACATACGCAGTGCGTTTTTTCTGCCGTTTTTCCGCTTACGATCAGCGTTAGCTCGCATGCGAGCGTAGGTCTGGATCAGGCCCTATCTCTCTCTCGCACACACACACACACACACGTATTAGATGCAGTATCCTGGCTGCATCTGAAGATGTTTTTTATATTCTATACACCTTTAGGGTATATAGTAGTCATTATGCTACGGATCAGACACATTTTCAACATCTGTCAAATTTTCGGACCACATTTAAAGGGAATAATAAAAGCCAAAAAATATAAAAAATACTTCCCTTTTAAATATATAAAGAGAAATTGACAGAAATCACTGTATAATACATATATTGAATCCCTGATGAAACGCTTTTGAACTGATGGGCATTTTTGATTGTCAGTAAAGCATTTTTATTCAGTATTCTTAGATTTCTGATTACTATAGTATTATTTGCTTGACATTATTATTTACTTGGATTTGTATGTGTTTTGCATTTTGTTTTGTTCGTATAATAAAATTATTAAGTTTTATGTAAATCCAGCATATGGTTTTACATTATATGCTAGCATTGGGATTTCTGTGATTTCTGTACTTATAGGACCTGCTGATCAATTAGGAAAGAGGTTTCCAAAGTTTTCACCATGGTACCCTGGGGTGCCTCAGAGATCTTACAGGGGAGCCGTGATTCTAGAGGCAGCTCACAGCTTACCAGCTAAGGTCATGATATCCAGGAAGCCAGTGTGTCATAATGAGATGGAGAAGGCAAATGTAAGGACCAAGAGCAAGAAACATTAAAAGAAACAGGGGAGAAACTGGGATCTTGTCTGGAGAAAAGGGGTTTGGAAAGAGGGAGTAGGGGACCTTAAAAGATGGAGGAGGGGTGACTGGTGGGTTGGAATAAGTGCAGTTGAGAGTTGGAGGAGGGGGCCAGGATCAGGGCCGTTATTGGGGGGGATTGAAATGACTTTTGGGGGCCCTGTGACGATACTAACCTCAGCTCTCCAGGTATTAGTGGTAGGAGACAGATGATACCTGCTGCTGTACCAGGCTGCACATCAATGGAGTATTCCCTGCAAACCAGCCATCTCTCTTGAAGATCTATGCTCCACCAATATGTTAGGAGTGCTCAGAGCACAATTTCTGATGGCAGCCTTGGCCAGGAAAGACAGTTATTAAGGACCAGATTCACACTTAAGAAGCTGCTGCTGCTTCTTAGGTGCGTATATTTAAGAATTTTGCTACAGCGCATGCTGACTATGCAATGTAGGGATCATTTAGGGACGGAGTTTAACTATGTGCGATCTTTAAAGATTGCATGTAGCTTTTTAAGAAAGAAGAGGTATTAAATTGAGCCGGGGAGGGATCTCTGTGCGTATATTTCTTCTTAAGAAGGAAAATTCACACAGGCACTTAAGGTAGCTCTATGGCAAGTCCCTTACGAATGGGGAAACGGGGAAGAGAAAAAAAAATGAGGTGCAGATACATGCAAATTCACACTTACTTATGTCATATGGATCTGTGAATCTGGCCTTTGGATTTAATTAAAAAATAATATTGTTTGACATTTCTTTTGGCTTCAAGGGGCTTAAAAAGACTCTTCACTAAGGGCCAAATTACTAAGCTGCAGGAAAGGACAAGTTGAGATGTTGCCCATAGCAACCAATCAGATTCTAGCTCTCACTTTCCTGTTACATACTAAAAAATGTCAGCTAGAATCCCCCTTTCCTTTCCCACAGCTTAGTAAATCTGGCCCTAAGGGTTCCTTGACCTGAGAAAGTTTAGGAATGGCAAAATGGTGTTGTAATCAAAGCACAAATCTGTCCCAGTGCAGGCCAGACAGTCCCTCTCTCCTCGATGGAACATCTAATTCTGACTGAAGCAAAGGCTGGGAGGAGTGTCCTTTCATTCCTGACAGATAGTGGCAAATAAAGGGTTGGTGACTTTCATTTAGATTGCTAGGAGTCTGGATCCGGTTTGATATCTGGAATAAGCTCGGACTTTTCTGGCACAAAATATTGTTTTCACTAATATAAAAAAAAAAAATCAAACCTCTTGGATTTTCTACTTGTTTCCTGGGCCAGCTTCAGCCAGTGATTACTGCTGGTTTATGTGAGGTTACAATAGACAATAAGGGGCACCCTACAGCAATGTCCTGATCCATGTATGCAGCAAGCTGCCTAAACCCATCAAAGATCCTAGGGAACCATTGATCTCAATTTCCTCTGGTGCCTCTGAGTCTGAATAAATATTTTAATTTGTATTTTAAAAGATATCTGTCCTCAGTGTCAGACACTTACAGATGTCAGTCTCTGTTATACATGATAAACTCTGTAATAAGTGAATGATTGGTAATGTGTTTATTGAGCCATTGATGGTCTCATATTATTAGTTGTTCAATGCCTTGGGGCAGTCTGTATTTTACATCCTACGGCCATCAGTCGGATTGCTGTTGCTTTAGAAAAGGCACTAGGCAACTTGTGGCAATCCAGGTGCTGTGAAACTATCCAGCATGCTCCAACAGTATTAGCATAGCTGATACAGTTGTGTCCAATTACAAATTCCCCAAAAACAGGAAAAAGTCTGGCATACATGGCGTGAAATTTCCTGTATGGCAGACCCACCTGCTTGGAAAAGTTGAAAGGGGCTTCAGAAATCATTAAAACTTTGTTTACTTACTTCTTGCAGAGATCAGACAGTGAAGCTGGTGTCACCGGTTCAATGTCCTATAGAGAGAGTGTATGAATCATCCTTTGAATTGAATGGGCGATGTCAGCTCTATTGTCTGATCTCTGCAGAAATCCAGCAGCTGCTAAATGATAAGTAAACAAAGTTTTAATGATTTACTAATGGGCTAAAAATGTCACAGAGCACCTTGACAGGGGAAGCTGTATCTGGGCCCAACTGTACCTAGCAAGGCATGATGGGAACAGTAGTTGCCACTTGTTGCCTATGCCTATATGTACATTGATTACTTTCATCCACGCCCATCTAAACACAAGCAGTCACAGCAGTTAGATCTGGATTCACCATAATAGTATATGCTTCTGTTATTGACATGCATAGTGCCAGGATACTAAGAGATGAGTGTGGGTCCCCGGAAAGAATGGCCCAATTTCTATAGGGCCGTTTTCTCCCAGCCAGTTTTGAACCTTCCCCTAATTCTAACCCTAACCCTCTCCTTCCAGTACCCTAACCCTAACCTTCCCTTCCAGGCTGACCTTAACCCTCCGTTCCCCGCAGCCTGACTATAACCCACCATCTCCCGCAGCTTGACCCTAATCCTCACTTCCCTGCAGCCTGACCCTAGCCCTCTCTCCCCTGCAGTCTTCCCCTAACCCTCCCTTCCCCACAGCCTGACCCTAAACCTAACCCTGGAGAAGTTACTCACCTTTCCCGTGGTGCGGGTCCTGCGATAGCGGTGGTGTTTCCGAAAAGGAATGGGTGAATATGCTGATCGGCATACTTACCCATTCTGAAATTTTTTTAATAAAATGGAGGGGTATTCGAAATAGGGACATCCAAAAGGGAACTTTCGGATGCCCCTATTTCAGAAATCCCTCATTCTATGCGGGGACTACAACCGCTAAGAGAAACACTATGCCATCAGCCACACATTCAAGTCTGAATCGGCCCTATGTATCTTTTGTTGTTATTTTGCTAATTAATTGGTATATTTATAGCAATGAATTTGTGTCTGATTTATACTTTGGCAATATCTTTCCTTCTTACAGTTTAGAAGATGTCTGCTTCAGATGATGCACTGCAGTGACCTAGAACCTAAGGAGTCCAATAATCCAACATCGGAGAGGGTAGTGCTGAAACACAATGGGGGGGAAATGCAGGCAATAGCAGCACAAATATCTACAAACAACAGCATCAGAAAGACTGAGGACGAGCAGAGCAGCTGCAATTCTTTTGCTCAGCTCCCAATATCAGAAAATAAAGTATGTCCAATGTAACCTGCGGAGGTCATTTCATCCTTGAGATGGAGAAACTGGCTGTAATCACCTTTATCACAATGATCACATAAACGGACAGTCTTCTGTTAACTTTATAAACACGCATTCATATAACTGCACCGTGTGACTAGCAGACACAGAACAAATTAGCCTCATACTTTTGAAGAGGGCTACTGTTTTGGCTGGTGAATGCAGAAGTGTAAGCCATTTTGCTTAGCAGATATAGCTACTGGGAACCTTACTCCCTCCCAAGCTAGCAGCTGTTCTTTCAGTTATGTGTGGATATATCTTACAGCTGGCTAATGTTTAAAGTAAATACTTGGCATATGTCCACTGGAGGGCAGTGGCGAGCATAACCTGTTTTATTGATATGTTTATATTAAACGGTTAAACAAGGATCTGTATATAGTTAATAAAGCTGTGTCCAAGTTCCATTCAATAAGTGGTTATGCTCTTTATTTGAAAGATGGAAGTAGGTGGTTTACATGGCCTGTGGTATTAATATGCCGACAGAAATTGTTGGCCCTGGGACACATCCGCGGGGCCCTGTCTCCTATTTGATGTCATCAGTGATGTTACATAGGATGGGGCCCTGCGGACCTGCATTAAATAGCTGGCCCTTTCTTCCCTGCAGATTGGCCCGCTAATGATGGCAGACCCCATCAGCTCTGGGCCTAAGACAGTAGTCTCAGCTGTCCACCCCTGGTAGCGGCCCTGCACACTACACTAGATTTTATGAGGAACTGTTCCAAAACCCCCTGCGACAATGAAATGCCCTCCCACAAAGGCAAATAGACTGCAGGAAGAGGAAAGGGGTTTGTTTGAAAACAAGGTAAGATCAGCATACCACACTACACTTTATTGGCACAATATTGTTCCATCGTTCATTAGGCAAATTACAGACAGACAGTAAAATGAAATCAAATGATCCGATGTGCTTTGGCTCAACCACTTGCGTACACACTTGCACAACATCATTCAACTTGCAAATCATGAAAAAACTGTAGTGTGTACCCAGCCTTAGAACGATTGCGTTACCCCTATCAAATATCATATGAAGATACAGTGCCGTATTCAGAGGTCCGTTTCGAGGGGATTTGCGTGCGTATTGTTAGGATCAGATCATTTGCGCTTGCGTAGTAACTTTATTTATGTAAGTTATGTAGAATATACACTCGTAAGTGCATAAGGCACGGGCATGTGAATCACACTTGGGGTCATACTATCTATAATCTAACAAACT
>WWET01000208.1:737070-767249 GCA_011038615.1 Limnodynastes dumerilii | reverse complement strand
GGGGGGGGGGGACGAGAGGCAGTTCCGCACAGATCTGCATCCATACAGACACAGATCCTCAAATAATCTTATGATGATAGATGCTGTCATTCTGTTAACTGTAAGGACACAGGGAACATAGTTAGCTGTTAATGTGCCAAAGACTATTGATTTCGGCTTGGTTCCTGCAGGCTCTTACATAGAAAGAAGTGACAATAACAGGCTCACTTCCTGCGTCTAAAAGGAAAACATGTAATTTCTTATTCAGGATGCATAAAAGTGAAGCCATTTTGGCTCAGAGATGAACCTTCCTAATCTACACCAAAGTGACTTTCTCTTATAACAAGATAAGATCCATTAACCTCCACTATCAGGGAAGATGGTTTTCTTATATGGATAATTTCCTCCTAAGAAGCAATTTACCACTTACGTGTGAGCTATTTATGGTGCAGATTAGATATATTTGCATACATTTTCCACTTCTATCACAATGTCATGGGTGTGATCAGTCCTGATGGCTGGAAATCGTCTGAATATTGTAATGCCAACAGTTTTTGAGTGCAGCATTCCAATATTACTAACCCTAATTACCAATCCTAACCCTAATAACTTAAGTTCGATGGAGGTCCAGCAGCAGGTGGCAGGAGAGAGCTCCAGTGGTGATCATGGGACAGGAAGACTGGAGAAGCAGAGAGAGAGAAGACAGAGCGGAAGAAAAGAAGACAGACAGAGTGGAAGAGAAGAAGACAGACAGAGGGACAGCGAAGAAGATAAACAGAGGGACAGAGCGGGAGAGAAGACAGACAGAGGGACAGAGTGGAAGAGAGGAAGACAGACAGAAGGACAGAGTGGGAGAGAAGACAGACAGAGGGACAGAGCGAGAGAGAAGACAGACAGAGGGACAGAGTGGGAGAGAAGACAGACAGAGGGTCCCTGCAAAGAACGGCCCTATTTCGAACTGGCTGGGATATTGATTAATTATGCCTCGAAGTGGCATAGCAACCGATCCCTGGAGCACCGAACATGGTGCTCCGAAAGGTGAGTGGCTATACTAACCCCAACACTTCCCCTAATTCTGACCCTAACCCTCTCCTTCCATTACCCTAACCTTCCCATTCCCTGCAGCCTGACCCTAACCCTCCATTCCCCACAGCCTGACCCTAACCCACCATCTCCCACAGCCTGACCCTAACCCTGCCGATCGGCACACTCACCCATTCATAAAAAAAAAAATTTGGTTACTGATTGACCCTGTGTACTTTGCTAACTATGCGGCTATTTATTCAATGATTAAGATTTTTATGCTCACCTGATAAATCCATAGCAACGATTTTGTCTAACAGAACATGAGCCAAGAGCCTCTCTGTCCCATAGAAAATGAAGGCACCGCAGTCAGTCATCAAGTTCTCCCATTCTGCATGGCTGGAAAATAAACGGTGACATTTGCACAATGATTTTATCCACATTGTAAAGGTGGAATGCACCGAAAGAGCAGGGTAACGGAATGGGGAAATGATCTGCAGATAATGAAATCAGTTATACGATTCACAGGACATCAACTATAGACTGGAAGACAATTTTACCCAGAGAGTGTTATCCAAATTGCACTCAGTCAATTCAGGAACCACCAGGGTACAGAAAGAGTCATCATACTATTATTTCAGAATGAAAAGTATAACACATTTACTTAAATGGCTTTTAGTACAGAAAAGTCCAGGTAGCTATTGCTAGGTATTATTACTGTAGTATAAAGATACACCTGGGGTAATATTGATCCATGTCCAGCATACTAAGTTTGTAAAAGTTAGAATATTCCTGCCATCTCTGTGTAGTCCACCAATAATATACCTTTCCCTGTGCCTGCCAGTTATTTTAATAGGTGATTACAGTATATTATTGTGTCATGAATATTTTGATTACTCAAACTTCTGCAAAAGAGGCATTTTCTAATTGATAGCATTGGAAAACGCTCGCATTTTGTGTCTGTGTGGTTTGCTGGTACAATGGTCTTTTTTCCGAAAGACCATTGTACAGCAGTATCCATTGTAGAAAGCGTATGATGCAACTCCTGGAATCGCGAGCAGTAGTACGACGAACAGTAAGGTTTGGGCTAACCCTGCCATTAACCCTTTCCTAACATTAAACCTCCATTTCCTGCAGAATAACCCTAACCTTTCCTTTCTTCATTCCTAACCGTCCACACACCGCAGCCTAACCCTAACTGTCCATGCCCATCAACCTAACCCTAACCCTCTATGCCCTGTAGCCTAACCCTAACTGTCCATGCCCCGTAGCCTAACCCTAACCATCCATGCTCTGTAGCCTAAGCCTAACTGTCCATGCCCTGCAGCCTAACCCTAACTCTCCATGCCCTGTAGCCTAACACTAACCCTCCATTCTCTGTAGCCTAACCCTAACTGCCCATGCCCTGCAGCCTAAACCTAACCCTCCATGCCTCGTAGCCTAACCCTAACTGTCAATGCCTTGCAGCCTAACCCTCCACACCCTGCAGCCTAACGCTAACCTTCTCCTTTAGCCCTAAGTTTATACCAGCTGCAGCCTGTAGCTATTGGTACAGCTGGTGGCTGTATCATTTCCTAAATAGCCAGCCGGAACGTCAACTGCATCCCGTTCCCTAGTACAGATCTGTATCCAGACAATTTCAACAGTGTGGCAGGTTGCAGACAATTCAAATGCTAAGAGGGAGGAGGGGTATGCAAATAGTACATAAGGCTGTGCTAAGTGTACAAACCATATTGTAAATGCGTTCTCAATTTACATGACCTAACAGGAATTTTAGGGTAGGGGGTTTCTGTTGGAAATGCTTGCAAGCAGGGAGATTGGCCTCCTCTTGCCCACAAGTTAGTTGGATACAGCTCTGAAAGGCTAGAGGAACTAAACATGTATAGCTTGGAGCAGAGAAGGGAGAGGGGGGACATGATAGCAGCTTTCACATATATCAAAGGTTGTGACCGGCTAGAGGAGGGGGCATTTTTCAAAGGAAGAGGTGTAATAGAACACAAGGGCATGAATATAAACTGGAGGGAGGTAGATTCAAAGGAAATGTGCGGAAAAATGACTTAACTGAAAGGGTGATAGATAAGTGGAATAATATCCCATCTGAGGTGGTAGAGGGTAACACAGTAGAACAGTTTAAACATACTTGGGATAAATATAAGGATATCCTAAATATCAAACTAATTTGAGGGTAAATAGAGTCTAGGGTCAGTGTAGTTTTAAATAAACAACTGGGCAGACTGGATGGGCCATGTGGCTCTTATCTGCCGTCACTTTCTATGTTTCTATGACAAGGCATCTGATCCCCTCTGCTGCTGTGCCTGCACTGTGCATCTGCATTCAGTCCTATATGCATAATATGTGACAGATATGAAGGTAGAGAAACAGGTAGAATTGAATTGAATTCCACCCAAAGACTACAATGTCCTATTGACAGTAAAGGACAGATTTACTAAGCTGCGAGTTTGGAAAAGTGGAGATGTTGCCCATAACAACCAGTCAGATTCTAGCTAACATTCTCTAGTATGTAAAAGGAAAGTGATAGCTAGAATCTGATTGGTTTCTATGGGCAACATCTCCACTTTTCCAAACCTGTAGCTTAGTAAATCTGGCCCTAAGTTATCAACAGATCCTGAATAGTATATACTTATAGAGGAAACTGTGAAGACATATCTTGATGATCCATTAACACTGACATAGGTATTTGTGAATTTGCATAAGAGTTGTATAATATACGCATACAGAGAGTTTATTGCATGAAACCGTTCAACTTTTATTTATTTCAAAACTTTCCTTTCCTTTTATTTGTTTAAATGTAAAGGAATGTAGAATGTAAAAAAGTGTATTTGGAGTTTCAATACTTTCAGGTCTCTCTAACATCAACTTGCATTAAAGCTGAACAGGAAAACACTGACAGTACACATGTCAATACAACAAACATTATCCTGAAGCAATTAAAAGATAACAATCATCTGCATTGACAAGCTTTTATCGACACTAAAAAGACAATTGCAATATCGTCAATGCAGAGCAAACCTGGGCACGTGTGAGATGCCTATAATTCCTTCCCAATGAGCTGTAAATTGCTGGCTGTATTTCGTGAGAACCTCATTCATTCTATTGCCGGGTCTGAGACTTTCTGAAAAGGGACAACATGAATAGCAAATTGAATATTTGAGCTCTTTTGTAGACACTCTTTTTTTTTGTTCTATTATATGAAATAAATGCCATATTCAATAAACAATAAACAGAGAGCAAAGGTCTTCAGTGTATTGACCAACAGCAAGTGTTATTAAATCCCTATTAATTAATTGCTGTATTTCATTTCCAATTCATAGAGTACAATGGTGTTTTAGCATTGACAGAGCAAGCCACAAAAGCAGCCATTGTCAGGGCATTGTCTGTATAGTCATTATTATTGAACATGTGTTCTTATTGAAGTATGGCGCTAGGGTTATACCAAGTTCTTACCTGGTTGGTTTACGTCATTGTAAGGATCCACAATATCTGATATCAGCTGTTAAGGAAATGTACAAATATACAACAAAAGCAACATTTAACATGTGACCACATCATCAGAGGGTCCAAAAGCAACCATGGTCAATCTGCAGACATCCAAAACGCAGAACATTACCTTTTAATCCCAGTAATTTGTTCAAAGGAAGAGAAACCTCTTTGTAATGCCGACACACTATGCAATATCCACGGCGACCTACAAAATGCTGCGATCTCTGTGATCATTGAGTTCAGCAGCCAAGCCTGTCCCCACCACCAGGGGCTCCAGAGAGCATCAAGCTCTGGTTAGGCTCTGGGCCCTGGTTAGCTTCTCTTAACGGAACGTTTAGGGACCATTTTGTCAGCATCTAATACGCCATACACTATACAATGATCAGCTCGATTATCATACAGAGCCTATTCCAGACCACAATGTATCTTTCATGGGGGGAGGGACATATTCAATGTACAGTAAGAGTGTATTCAAGCAATTGATTCAGACCCAAAAGCAGATGCATAGTTTACAGAAAAACAGTTGCACCAGCCACAGGGCTTGTCTAAGTCCAGGGGCCTTATTTTGAGCCATTGCATTAGCATCCAAGGGCCTGATCCAGAGTGACGCTGTTGTGCTGAGCGTACTAACGCTCACTGTAACAGCGTTACACTCCCCCGACACTACCCCTGCTAGATCGTAATTACACTGGGTTACGCCGGCTGAAGGCTACCCTAAGTTCACCCGGCGTAACCCAGTTTAACTACGCTGGGACGGCAGCGTTAGTACGCTAACCCTGCCCTCCCAGCCTCATTACCCTCTCCCACCCGCCTACCTGCACTAACCTCGGCGTAGTAACGCTGGGGGACACCCCCTCCAGCGTTACTACGCTGAAGCTACAGAAGCCCGATCCATGATCGGGCATTTCCGTAGCAACATCTGGCTTTTAAGCCGATCTTACGCTGCTGACTGGCGTTTTAACTGGATCAGGCCCTAACCTTCTGAATCACAATTTTCACAATATATTCCAGTGATGCGCCCAGTACTTGTATTGTTGGATTGCTGGCCGTTGTATCCTGCATAAGTCTCCATTATTTGCATTCAGATGTATTGCACGCAGGATACATCTGTTTTTATCATTCAGGTTTAGATCAGGCCCATAATGTGTAGAAACCTTAATATCATACCTACAGGCACATAATAATAATGGGCTGTATCCAGACTTAAGAAGGAGCTTGAAATTAAGACAGAAAAGTTACTCCTGGGCTAAACCATGTTGATTGCAGGGGAGTCATGTTTTATCTGTTGCAAACATTATTAGAGTTGAGAGGTGATGTTTCCTATCCCAAGTCTAAATAACAGTGTGATAGTAAAGCTGGTCGGTATCTATGTGCAGTAAGCAATTCCAAGATATATCCCTGCATGCAAAGAATACAATTACCTTGACTCCCCCTGCAATCAACATGGTTTTGCCCAGGTGTAACCTTTCTCTCTTAATTACAAGCTCCTTGGATCCAGCCCAGTGTTCCAAACAGTGACCAAGGATCCTGGTCCATCTGCTCCCCATCACAGCTCTCAACACTTATAATAATAGATATAACTAAGCAGAAACTATTTTTCTTAAGATACATTTGAAGCGATTAGTTTCCACTGGCATGCAGTTAGCTGGTAGAACACGATTCAAGGGTACCTACATAATAACAGACAGATAATGTACATTAGACCTCTGATATATATTTTTTTATAGTTTTTAGGGTAATATATACTCTTAGATTTCTGTGTTCCAAGTCTGGAAGTCCGCATGGAAGATGAAAGTGCACTCCCATAACACTCTGCTCTCTGTGTGGATTTGGATGAAACACGCGCCTATAATCCTACTTTAAGTTATCAGCATGTATCTGCGTTCCTACGCTCCTATCTCCACCCCCTTGCAGGGTTTAGGCACGTGGAGGACATGGCACGCGTGTCTACGGATCTCATTGTGTATTTGCGTTCTGTACACAAGGAGATCCGTAATGGAACATCGGGCACATGCATTCACACTTAACATTAGGACTGACTTACACAACGTTAGTAATACTAGATCAGGCCCTAAAATTCATTGATGGTGCATAGTAGCCTGTTCTTTATATTTGTGATTTCCTCATGATTATGCAATACCCACTCATTTATCTTGTTTTATAATTCTCCATCGGACAATTAAGTCTTATAGTCAGCTAGGAGCATCAGTTCCTCTACTAAGTACTTTCCAGGGGGATCTTCACAGCTTTTCACCAGTTTTCATCCACCACGCTCAACATGTACTGTACATCACGTCATGACAGTGGCTCAGTGATTAGCACTTGTGTCTTACAACACTGAGGTCATCAGTTCAACTCCCAAACTAGGCCTTATCTGTGTGGAGTTTGTATGTTCTCCCCATGTCTGCGTGGGTTTCCACTGGGTGCTCCTGTTTCCTGACTACATTAGCCCTAGTTTGTGTATATGTGCTAGGGAACATAGAGTGTATCTCCAATATTCTCTCTGTAAAGCGCTGCGGAAAATTTGTGGCAAAGTATTAATAATAAAAGTATAAAGTATTAATAATAAAAAATAACACAATCAGTTATGTAACTATCAATACCACTAAAAATAGCGGCACAGTTTATCTATCCAGTGATTGTGACATGACCTTTGACACTAGAATGACAATGAATGGGGCAATCCTCGTCTAAATGGAATTTACTTTATTTACAGAGATAACCTTGACTCTTTCCATCATCCTCAGCTGCTAAGACAATGTACGTGGTGGCAATTGATGTTGATGAAGCAGTTCAGAAACAATGGCTGCTGATTCTCCATTAACCACTTTAGTGTCACATGTCAGCACTAAGGACATCCAGCACCCAGGCATGAGAGGCAGCGTACTTACAGTCTTTAGTTTCTTTTTCTGATCTGCTTTTGGTTTAGATTCTTTTGCACTCTTAACATCTCTTTTTCCTTCCTTATTTTCTGTAAAATAATCATCAGGGAGAATAAATGTTATACCTTTATGTCAGTACATCACCTATAATTATTCATTTATTGTATCAGCTGGACATAATATAGATGGAAAGGCTTTTATGTATATATTTTGTTTTTATGGCTTAAGCTGACACATAATGGAGCAGCTCTGAGAGACACTAATGGTTACATAAAGTTGATCTCCCCAGGGATCTGTACTTGGACCAGTGCTATTTAATATCTGTATTGGTGATACTGGACTGTGTTTACACCTAAGAGGGAAGCTCCTGCTTCTCAGGTACAGAGATTTCAGAATGAACTTATTATGCATGCATAGTAGTTCATCTACGCAATCTCCGTACCAGTTAGGTACGTAGATTGACTATGTGTTGTCTATAATGGCCACTCGTAGTTTCTTTAGAAGAAAGAGGTGCGTCGGGGCACTGCAGTGTGATGCCAAGAAATGCAAAATCATGCACTAAAGCGGTCCATGGCCTGTGTCACAAAACATACCAAAAAGGACTAGAGAAAGTAAACATGTATAGCTTGGAACAGATGAGGGAAAGGGGGGTAGTATAACAGCTGTCACCTATATGAAGGGGAGTAACCTGGTACAGGAGAGGGGCATGGTGTGATAGCACACTAGGGCAAGTGTATGAGCTGGAGGGTGGTAGGTTCAGAGGAAATGTGCAGAAAAATGACTTCAATAAAAGGTTGGTTGATAAATGGAAAGACAGTAAAACAATTTAAACATGTGTGGAATAAATACAGTATGAGGATATTCTAAATCTTACACTAAACTGATGGTAAAATAGGCTCTAGGGACAATATATTTTTAAATAAACAACTGGGCTGATTGGATGGGCCACGTGGCTCTTATCTGCCGTCACTTCCTATGTTTCTTTGAAAGGGAAAATCAAATCCCCTCACACACATGGACTTATGACACAAGGCCCTTTCCTATCTTACAATTTCCATGCTGTCTGCGTGCCCTTAGAGTAACATTTACACATATCTAGTGTACATGCCATACGCTTTCCATTCTGGCACACCCCGGCGTCGCAAACACTTTTAGCATGAGTCTGGGCCCCTGTAGCGAACGGCCCTATTTCAAAAAGGGTCGTTTGCTCCCAGCCAGCTCCGAACTAGCTGGGATATTGATTGCTTGGTTGCCTGCTCCAAAAGGTGAGTTTCCCCCAATCCGCTCCCTAACCCAAACACTAAGTCTCCACCCGGCAACCTAACCCTAAGCCCCTCCCACTGCAGCCTTACCCTAAGTCCCCCCCTAACATAGCCTAACCCTAAGTCCCTCCCGCAGACTAACCCTAAGTCTCCCCCAACGCAGCCTAACCCTAAGTCCCCCCACACACAGCCTAACCCTAAGTCCCTCCCGCAGCCTAACCCTAAGTCCCCCCTCACACAGCCTAACCCTAAGTCTCTCCCCACGCAGCCTAACCCTAAGTCCCCCCCACACACACAGCCTAACCCTAAGTCCCTCCCGCAGCCTAACCCTAAGTCTCCCCCAACGCAGCCTAACCCTAAGTCCCCGGTGGAAGCGCTTCAGGAAATGAATGGGTGAGAAGCTCGCATTCAAAATAGGAGCCGAAAAACAGCTTTCAGCTGTCCCTAATTCGCATTGCGAGCCTTCGCACCGGGGACTCACAATGTTTTAGCATGGATTCTGCTACATGGTATGTAAACAATACAGTGAGGGCACCCTGTGTACTATCCAGACTTGCACAGACGTTTTAAAGTAGTGGTCCGATATAGCATCTCTGTGGGAGAATGCTGGATCCAGCATTGGAGGCCTGCTGTCACCCCATCAGAAGTCTGGATTCGGTCCAGACCCTCTACTTCTGAGTTCGATATCACAATAAAGGGAAATAAACCCACGTAAATACACCTAAATACATGAAATTCCTATCTGAACTGCTCAGTAATTAGTATTCTGTACACTTCCTCTGCAGGTAATTAATGTGTTATCTCCAATCCGTATGGGACTCATCACTAATAATGACTGCTCTCCTTGACATATGTTTGAACCCTACTTAAAAAGACGAAAATCACTAATGCCATAAAATATCCAACCCTTTCGTATAAGAAATCACTGATTGTAACAAAAGGTAGATGGAAGGTTAAATGACATAAATATTTCATGTTATCTGGAGAAGGAAGGAACATAGAAAAGACATCATAGAATAAATTAGTTATGCCTTTCATGGATGGCCTGCTTTAATAACGGAATTCTATCTATGTATCAGTATGTACATCTTTAGAGTTATAGGTCAACGCTCTGATGTGTTTCCAAACAGTTTCTCCGAGTTGCACAAGATACGTAGAGAGATTGTATGCGGATAGTCCCAGTATTGTCTGACTGTCACTGCTTTTCTGTTGTGAATGAATGGCTCCTTGTATACGAATAGAAGATACTTGTCCAATAAATCACTAAAAGACTTATGTGCCTCTTAATTCATAAGTCAACCTGTTCTGTACAGGAGAAAACTGGAAACACACAAATAATTCACATTAAAGGAACAACACGTAGACTTTGGTCGGGATGGTAGCTGTTACACCAATTTTGTGTAATCTTTGAATCGTTTTGGCCATCAACACATGCCTAAGAAGCATTCCGAGCTGCCAAACCTCACATTAAATGTCAAATAAAACGTAGTGTAAATGTTAATTATATACAAGGATAACAAAGGCTTTCACAACATCACTGGTACTGATACACAGACATCTCTGAAAAAACCATAGCACACCAGAAATATATATACAGAGCATCTGACCATTTATCCATCAGACTGCGTTTCTAAAACATAAATAAACTATTTTATATTAAACTCAAAGCACGTATACACGATTACATACTGTAGCTTTGTAGCTAAATAAAAATGAATGGAACAGGGAACATTTTGTACATTCCAAGTCCCTGTGTTGAGGCCAGAGTGACATGGCCTGATGTGTGCAAAGATCTCCTAATAGACACAGGACACATTAGCTAAAAGCAAAAGATATCTTTCCTGGGATATTAAGCTGGCCACACACTACAGCGATTATCGCTCCCAGCATGTGGCTGCCGATAAACGGGACGATTTTCCCCTGGGGAAAGGTCCCGATATCGGCACCATATACTGGAAGAGGCTGGGGGCGATAATCCTATTGGCTGGCTGCAGTCTCTCTCTGATTGGCTGGGTCTCCCATCAATCTTGACAGCCAGCTTATTGGTTGGCTGTAAAATAAAAAATTATCAAAAGGGAAAAAAACTCACGCTGACAGGCTGCTGCGCTCTCCCTGTGTCTGGGTATACAGCGCTGAGGACACCGCACTGTCAGCATGTGGGTGTTCTGCAGTGCTGTGTCCTCTCTCCTTAAAAAATCATTTGGAAATCTTGTATGATTATCTAAAAAGCCCACACATTGCACTATTTTACGATAAACGATAATCATTCAATAATTCCAAAAGATGAGATAATCGGGCCCTGGCGTTTTTGGGATGTTTTATCGCTATTTAGAAAAAAAATCTGCACCATACACTAGAGTGATATTTGGCACAATCCATGATAATTGTGCGTTTGGGCCGATAATCGCTCTAGTATGTGGCCAGCTTTAGGAGTTCCAAAAGATCAAATCAAAAGATCACAGATGGTTTCTAAAGATTTTTGAGAATCTTTGGACAGGACACACTGGTTAGATTTCTGCTAAAACGCTCTTTTGATCGTGTGATTGCTGAAAGAGCCCCGGTGTGTACCCTGCCTTAGAATGGAGCTCTGAACACATTGGCAGCGGAGATCAAATGTCAGCTTCAACTGGACCCGATTTGTTGTGTGAGCACATGGAAGACCCCTCCCCTCACTCACACTGGCTTTTAATATGTACTCAAAATAGGGATGGATCAGAAGTCTGTGTTTAGTCTAGTCTAGTGTTTAGCATGCCCATACTGTATAATTTACATACTAAACCCCTCCCACTTACACTCACACATGCTCCATCATCGGACAACCATCTTTGGATTGCATGGATTCATAAGCAAGTGCCACGGTTGCAGCGAGCGCACAGGGCCGGTGGAATGCACTCCATGAGGATACGCAGGGCAGACCAGTACCATGCTGGAGATCGGAACTGGGCTGGAGAGGCAGCGCAGCAATAGAGGAAATATCAGTAATAGAGTCGTTCTAGTGTCTGAGATTGTAGATCTCAGCCAGTAGAGTGATTCTAGTGACTGATCTTTCCATAGGTGGAGACTCTGGAGCTATGTCAGTCTGCACTGCAGTAACAGTGCTGTTGACCCTACCACTAGCCCTGAGTACATATTTGCAGATTCAAAAAGTGGCTTTTTTTTCCCATGCTAGCGAACAGAAAAGGCCCACTTTGTGAGACTCTGGATCCGGTCCTAAGTGACAAATAGTGCTGTAAATGTGACATTAGTAAGACTTACAGCACTCTGGCCTATCCATTGTGTAAGTTATGACTCTGAACGAGCCGCACACAAGGAAAGTAAAGCGTCACCTGTCTGCTCTCTGTTAATTCTGTTCCATAATGTTTGAAGTGAAAAGTCTCTTGACACAGAGTTTATGGCGTCGTCCTTGAAAGCAGCCAGCGCTTCCAGAGGCAACTGCTGAAGTGATCTGTCTGCCAGCACTATAATACAGTCTCCCACGTCCGCCGATGCACCTGCATAAAAGAATGCATCACATTACATTACATTACCTTACATTACATCAAGTGAAATGAAAAATAAAAGCTAAGATATTAAAAATGCCCAAATTGACAACTTTATGTAAAACACCTGAGGAATAATGCTATAAAAGAAGCTTTATAATTCTTTTATCTGTGACTTGCTATTGCCCTCCAGAGCTCAATCTATAATACCCTTAATATATGAAGCAAAACATTGGACATTTGTGCTCATTATGCTGAGGTATTAAATAAACCTTTTGGAAAAAGTATTACTCTGCATTGTAATGATAAATGGTAATGTGATAAAATCACAGACTTTAAAGCTGTAGATTATTTAACATTAAAAAAGGCTTCCTAGTATCTCATAAGGGTGTGGGTCCCCAGTTAGAAGGGCCCTATATCGATAGGGCCGTTTCCTCTCAGCCAGTTTCGAACTGGCTGGGATTTTGATTTCATATGCCTCGAGGAGTCATAGCAATCCATCCACGGAGCACCGAGCTTTCAGTGCTCCGAAAAGTAACTAAATAAAATCCCCCCACTACTTCCCCTAAATCTAAGTCTAACCCTCCCCTCTCACTACCCTAACCCTCCCTTTCTTGCATCCTGACCCTAACCCACCATCTCTCGCAGCCTGACGCTAACCCTCCATCTCCCGCAGCCTGACCCTAATTGTCCCTTCCCTGCAGCCTGACCCTAACCCTCCATCTCTATTCAGGACAGCATAAATTCTCTAAACAAATAATAATGAATATATCATCATATTAATGGTATGATCAAGCTTTTATTTACATTTGCTAGAAAACTATTTAAACAATTAAAAGATATAGTCAGGAACAATGTGGTGATCCTGCAGCTGTACACACAAGAACCATCGTTCCCAGAAATCCTTTCTGCAACAATCCAGCGTTTTCCCAGATAATCCGCAGACTCCTCCTCCAGCCCATTTATTACAGCTTGTATGCTAATGAACGGGCAGACCACAGCGCCACGGGTGTGGGTCCCCGTTTAGAACGGCCCTATTCCGATTGGGCTGTTTCCTTCCAGCCAGTTTCAAACTGACTGGTATTTCCATTGCATATGCCTCGAGCAGGCATTGCAATCGATCCACGGAGCCCCGAAAGCTCCGTTCGCTGAAATGGTAAGTAAAAATAATCCCTTCCCTACTTCTAACCCTAACCCTCCCCTCTCATTACCCTAAACCCCCCTTCCCCTCAGCCTGACCCTAACCCTCTCTTCCTGGCAGCCTGACCCTTACCCACCATCTCCCGCAGCCTGACCCTAATGAGATTACTCACATTTCCCTCGGTCCGGCGATAGCAGCGGCGGAGGGATATTGGCGGCAGTGAAATTTGTGAATGTGAATGGATGAATATGCCGATCAGCATACTCACCCATTCTAAAAAAAAAATTAGAAGCTGGTAAGTATACGAAATAGGGACATACGAAAAGGAACTTTCGGATGTCTCTATTTTGAAAAAGAAATGTTCTAACCGGGGACTGCAACCGATCTCATAACGAGAAGGTGTTGGTTTAGAGATGACGTCTTGCTACATTTACTATGCTTTTAAACTAGGTCTTGTCAGTCCAGGGACCAGATTTACTAATCTGTGGGTTTGGAAAATTGGAGATGTTGCCCATAGCAACCAATCAGATTCTAGCTGACATTGTCTAGTATGTAATAGGAAAGGGAGAGCTAGAATGTTATTGGATGCTATGGGCAACATCTCCACTTTTCCAAACACGGGGCTTAGTAAATCTGTCCCCAGGTGTGAAATGAAAATATCCAGCTTGCTCTATCTGCATAGACATAGTTCATTCCTGGTAAAGCATATGGGACTTGCAGTTTCAACTGGAAGCTATGGTTTGGTCAGGCCTGTATAATTACATCCAGACAGGCGCTTTCTGCCATAGAAAGTGACAATGACGTCAAATAATTCTTGAGGCAGTTAGTTTAAAGTGATAATGCATAAGTTTTGGAACATATACAGCAATGCATGTACAAGCCAATATGTTAAAATAGTCTATTGTTAAAAAAAAGCCAGTTTAAAGAATGAAAAGGGAAAGCTGAATAAATACACACTTGATGCTGTTCTTGGTTTCTCCTCTCTCTCTCTTGCTCGTATGGATTCCGCTGTTGAAGGCTGTGGGGATGGCTGCCTGCAAATCAAAATCCAGAGAGGACAATAAAAAGAATTATATACACATTTACTTTTTTTGTACCCCTCCCCCCCCATAAAATCTGCAGATAGGACACCTAAGAACTGTATAAAACATTGTTAATCGTCAACAAGTATATTAGAACTAAATGAGCCTGATCCATACAGCGACAACAGGATACCATAGCGGCAATAGGATACCACAGTGGCAATAGAATACCACAGTGACAATAGAATACCACAGTGACAATAGGATACCATAGTGACAATAAAATACCACAGTGACAATAGAATACCACAGTGACAATAGAATACCACAGTGACAATAGGATACCATACCGACAATAGGATACCATAGTGACAATAGGATACCACAGTAACAATAGGATGCTATAGTGACAATAGAATACCATAGTGGCAATAGAATACCACAGTGACAATAGAATACCACAGTGACAATAGGATAATACAGTGACAATAGGATACCACAGTAACAATAGGATACCATAGTGACAATAGGATACCATACCGACAATAGGATACCATAGTGACAATAGAATACCACAGTGACAATAGGATACCATAGCGACAATAGGATACCATAGTGACAATAGGATACCATAGTGAATACCATAGTGATAACAGGATACCATAGCGACAATAGGATACCATAGTGACAATAGAATACCACAGTGGCAATAGGTACATAGAATAATAGGTAATATAGATATATTTTCACATGGCGCATGCCCAGAACAAAGCGTACACAAATGCAGATAACGCTCACTTTCCTTAGGTGCGGGGGTCTGTCAGTATGCATGGCTTGCAGAGATTGTATGACTTACCCTGCCATAAGGCAGCCTTAAGTCACATGAGTAGATCAGCGGTCTGTCCACTCATAACTACCTAATCCCACCCCTACTGTGTAATTTAAATGCTTTCCTCCATCCACATTGGCAGGTGGAGGGGAAGCGCAGCCCCTTTCCTCACAGCACCTATCGCATGGAACTAAGGGCTGTATTCAGAGATCCGTTTTCAGATCGGCCGCAAATATACGCACGCACAGAGCAGGCAAAACCCCCTCACATCCATGACACTCCCCTCTCTTGGCCGTGCTCTCGGAGACTTCCACCACCATAGACCACCTCTAACTTTCCGCGGTCAGTCCCGTGTGTATATATGTCCTCCGTACGTGCGTATCATGATAATCGCGCCCACTTTCCTTCATGTAAATGCCCCCCGCCCATTTTTATTTAAATTCTTCCGTGCATATTTTTGCGTCGCATATCCGGACGTATGTATCCACGTGCGATTCACAGGTCCGTCCGTGAGGCACTTCCGCGCATATATTCAACGTCAATTGCCTAAATAAAGTTACTACTCATGCGCAGTTGAACCTAAAAATACGCACGGGACTCACCATGAAAACGGATCTCTGAATACGGTCCTATGTTCTGTTCGATTGGCGTAACATCTGGAAAGCGCATGTGCCCTCCCCTAAAACACCCCACTTACGCACTTTGCATACGTAGGGTGATGTTTGCAGATCTGGATTCAGGATGTGTTCTTTTACGCTTTTGAGCCTGGTTTAGGCTGAATGTGTCAGTTAGAAAAACCATGTGAGACACCTTCAGGGCATCGGCCCAGATCCAAAACAACGCTTGTGAGCGAATTTACGCGTGGCGGAGACGTTAAATCGCCTTTTGGTAAGTACTGCGCATGCGCACCATAGAAAATACGCACAGTAACGTAGCGTAATTGTGAACGTATGGGCCATTCACGTATGTGTCACGTAAATACTTACGCGTGGACGTGCCAATTTTACGTGAGTCCAAAATACGTCTGAAATACGTTATGTAGGTGGGGGTTTGTATTTAAAGTGTACAGTATGGGCGTGCTTAGCTGCGTAAATACGTGTTGCCCGGATCACTGCGGTTACGTTGGCAAAAGTTAAGGTAGGGTTTGAAAAGCGGATCCTGACAAAATACGTACGTTCAAGGGGTGTGCCTAGGGGAGTGTATAGAAGGTACGCACGCGAAAATACGCTACGCGAATAAACGTACGGCAAACGTAGTTCTGGATCTACCCCAATAATTCCTAATATTTTGTTCCAGGACACAATGTATGTTATCTAATCAGCTTTGTGGTGTTTATATTACTTTAAATCACAGTTAATAACATTAGACCAGATCCAGAGTTTGAAAATAAAAGAAAAAGAGGTTAAAAGTTACAGCTGGGAAAATCCATATTGCATGTCAAGGAAAGACAGATCCATTTATCCTCAGCATGCAGGGAGAATACTTTGCTTTGGCTTATTGCGCACAGATACTGACCAGCTTAACTGTTATACTGAGCTAAGACACATCGGGTCATGTTCAGAGAACCGTTATTTTATGTACGCCATTATACGCACGGCCAGAGCAAGGAAACACCCACCAACAACCCCGACACTCCCCTCTCCCGGACGTCCTGTTGGGGACTTACGAATCCCTAGACCACTGTGTTCTTTCCGGGTGTACTTACATGCGTATATGTGCTCCATCCGTGCGATTCTTTATAACCGCGCTTCCATGTGCTTATTTAAATGCCTCCCCCCACCCACTTTTCTGTAAATTTTCCCGTGCCTCGGATTTCTGCGCGTATGTCCCCAAGTGCGATTCACATGTACGTCCGTTAGGCACTTAAGTATATATAACAAAAATGGGGGTGGGGTACTGTAAAAGCGCTCAGATCCAGCTGCAGAATACTTAACCAAAGAGGGTCCAAACAACCTCCTAAATGTAAGTAAAGAAAGCAAATGGTGGTTAATAGTATAGCAGCGCTAGATAACAACACATGAATAAACACAAGTCCATATGTTAAGCGGCATGCAGGGAAGAGGTATATTCATGTGTATTTTCAAAGGAGTGTCCACTGTTGAAAAGGTCACCTCTCATCCATATGGATACATAAGAATGAATGGAAAAAAAGAGATCAAATCAATAAGCAGCTCAGATAAAAGACCAGTCACGAATCTAAAATCTTGCAATGTTTACTGAATAAAAATATCAATTAAAAACAGTGACACATAACAGTAAATAATAAATAAGGCAGACTGAGGGGTAAAATCAATCCCCTACCTCAGTAGCATAAGAGTCCCAAGGAGCTGCAGATAATGGACATCCTGGCAGCGATGTAAAGTCCTTAGGGCATCAGAGGAACGTCGGCGGGGAGAGAAATACACGGCAGCTGTTATGTGGTCCAGATCCTAAATGCGTTTCGGACGTCGCCCTTTCTCAATAGTGATCTGGATACTAAAAGGTAAGGTCTTTTATAGTTGGAGTAGCAGCTGGTTCCTTAGTGGATTGATTAGTCACCATGGATACGTTTCAGCTTGATCCGGTGGTAAGTGATTGAATCCGTCTGTAATCACCTGCATGCCGCTATTTCTAAAAAAAAAGTTTTTTCAACAGGTACCTTCATTCCCCATATCCTCATGGGATAATATCCTCCCCACAGAAAAACAAAAATAGCGAAATACAGGAATACGTAGAAGACTCTGGCGCCGCTAATACATATCAAAAGGTAAACAAACCCAAGGGTATGTACACGTGGATCCAAATGTCTTAAAGAAAATTATTTCAACTGGTACCTTCATTTCCCATATCCTCATGAGATAATATCCTCCCCATAGAATAACAGAAATTAATGAAATACAGGAATACAGGAATGTATGTACATGTGGATTCAAACGCCCTTAAAGGAAAGGTACCAAAAGTCAAAAACCTTGGCTCATGGGCAGACATGACTCAAATACAGAGAAATATAATATCCATACATATGTGTAGTGAAAACACCGAAGGTACATAGCACAGACAAACATAAACAAACCCACATGAGGGGCGCATGAATGCATAAAGAATAAGTGAAACTGTGGTAAATAATTACATAATTACTATACTGAAGATGGTAGTCATTATAAAAAGGGTATACATATTACTATCTAGGTAATCAACAAAAGTACCAGGATATAAACATCACCCCTATAAAAATGAAATAGAATGCATAGAGAATTTGGTTCCCTACAAAAAATTACATATACAAAGGCATAACAGGAAAAAATATTACATATACAAAGGCATAACGTGAAAAAATATTTAATTCTATCTATATAAATAGTTGCGAGGTGCTATCTCAGTCGTGGGAAATAATGCCATTTTATTATCCCCGATCATATCAAACCCCAGTGTCAGGAAGTCTGGAACATTAAATAACCACCCACACCTCTTATAAAAAGAAGAGTCTGTGTAAAAAACCCATGATTATGGAGTCTATGCATATAAATGCTAACGTTTAGTTGTATGCATCTGAGTATAAGCTCCTATATCCTAGTAGCCAGAAAGCATACTTGGACTGGAGCATAATCCCTGAATGGAAGGAGTAAGGGCATAGATGTGGCCCCTTATGTCTCAGAAGGAACAGAAAACCGGCTATAATAGTCGGTATATAATATAGCCTATTAAGAATCTCATAAAAACCAGAGTATATGTTTCTATATCTGAGTAGCCGGCAAGCATACCCAGATCAGAATACAACAACTCCGAAATATGTGTATCTCTAACCAACCAGGAAGGTCTCTAAATGGCCAGGATGGTATATAGAGAAGGTGCTATACCAAGTCCAAGACTCGTCGCCACTAAGCATACCCTAGTCAAAAGATTGATTAGGGGATTGATTTTACCCCTCAGTCTGCCTTATTAATTATTTACTGTTATGTCTCACTGTTTTTAATTGATATTTTTATTCAGTAAACATTACAAGATTTTAGATTCGTGACTGGTCTTTTATCTGAGCTGCTTATTGATTTTATCTCTTTTTTCCATTCATTCTTATGTATCCATATGGATGAGAGGTGACCTTTTCAACAGTGGACACTCCTTTGAAAATACACATGAATATACCTCTTCCCTGCATGCCGCTTAACATATGGACTTGTGTTTAGTCATGTGTTATTATCTAGCGCTGCTATACTATTAACCACCATTTGCTTTCTTTACTTACGTATATATAGTCTACGTAAAGTATGTAAATAAATTTGCTACGCATACGCAGTTGATCCGATCCTAAAAATACACACGCAACTCCACTCGAAAACGGATCTCTGAATACGGCCCCTCATCTCTCAACTCAAATATAGTTGCTGCAGATTAAATTTGTCTCCCCTGCAATTCAACGTGGTTTTTGCTCAGGTGTAAATATCCACCAATTTTCCTCTTATTTTATATATAAAAAAGAATAAGAAGAAACTGGATAATTGTATAAAATAATATGATAAAATGATTGTATTGACTTGTACAAAAGCACAGTTTGAGAATAGTAAAAGGAACCCTCGGGTTTGGTTTGCTGATAGTTTAACTGAGCTCTTATTTGAAGCAAACTTGTAGGTAAATCTTATTGTTTATTAGTGTGTTGCAAATACATAAATCAAGGAGGTAAGCTGGGTACACACATTCATGACGTCCCGTGCACACTGATCTTGGCCACACTGTAACATCCTAAAAGGATTGTTTAAGACACCAGAGAATCTGATTATCCAGCGAGTGTGTTTTTGGATGGGGCCAGTATACATGCCGCCCGATTACTGACTGATCACCACAATAACGGCATAGTTTATACTCAGCATGGGAATACTGGATTACAAAAACAAACCCACTTTATAATCTTATTTGATTTCTTGATTTCTTAGTTGATTTGTTGACATAGGACTGTAAGAACATTAAGGGCAATTTTACTTTAAGTTGCGGGACCGAGAAAATTGAGATGTTGCCCATAGCAACCAATCGAATCTAGCTGCCATTTTCTAGTATGTAATAGGAAAGTGAGAGCTAGAACGTGATTGGTTGCTATGGGCAACATCTCCACTTTTGCTTTCCCACAGCTTAGTAAATCTCGCCATAAAAGTACAAATCACAGACAGAGTGATGTTTCATATTACTCTGTACTTGTAAGTGCCATTAAATCCTTTTAGGGTCATAACATTTGAAGTGGGTTCTACCACTGGAGGTAATGGGAGGCCTTCCTCTCAAAGCACACACACTGGGTTGCAAATTTAACTAATTCTTGAAATAACTCACATAAACAAGGTCTGAAAATAGAAGAAAATAAGTTATTGCATTCTCTGTCTTTATATAAACTTACAAAGACAGTGTGAAGTAC
This sequence comes from Limnodynastes dumerilii, assembly GCA_011038615.1. Lineage (NCBI taxonomy): Eukaryota > Metazoa > Chordata > Amphibia > Anura > Limnodynastidae > Limnodynastes > Limnodynastes dumerilii. The sequence continues at coordinate 746,754 of WWET01000208.1, read as the reverse complement.
ACTGAAAAGCCTTAGTACAGATTCAAGCCTTTGGGGGGTGTGGACTGTGCCTCCTCCATGCAGGTTTAAAGTGCTAGGCCATCTATAGACTAAAATCTGTATTGCGGCGTACACCATTGGCAGAGATATGCAGTGCCCAATTGCAGGAGAATGACATATTTCCCAGCATTTAGGACAAAAGTAACGTATTTCTTTAAAAAAATAGTAATAGTAATAGTAATAACACTGTAATTATAATGCATTGTGCAATATGTTGGAGTTTAAATTAATGATAGAAATAAAAATGCTTTCACCCCCTTTTTATGTCTCCACTATCTTGCAAATCCCAGTCATCCTTTCACCCCCTTCCATTCCCGTTATTATTTCACCCCTTTGTATGCCCCAGTCATCCTTTCACCCCCTTCCATTCCCCTGTCATTATTTCACCCCTTTGTATGCCCCAGTCATCCTTTCACTCCCTTGTTTGTCCCAGTCATCCTTTCACCCTCTTGTATGTGCCAGTCAAACTTTCACACCCTTGTATGTCCCAGCTATCCATTCACTCCTTTGTATGTCCCAGTCATCCTTTCACTCCCTAGTATGTCCCAGTCGTCCTTTCACATCCTTGTATGTCCCAGCTATCCTTTACCTCCCTTGTACGTCCCAGTCATCCTTTCACCCTTTGTATGTCCCAGTCATCATTTCACCCCGTTGTATGTCCCAGTCATTCTTTCACTCCCTTGTATGTCCCAGTCATTCTTTTACTCCCTTGTATGTCCCAGTCATTCTTTCACTCCCTTGTATGTCCCAGTCATTCTTTCACTCCCAGTCATTCTTTCACTCCCTTGTATGTCCCAGTCATTCTTTCACTCCCTTGTATGTCCCAGCTATCCTTTCCCTCCCTTGTATGTTCCAGTCATCCTTTCACTCCCTTGTATGTCCCAGCTATCCTTTCACCCCCTTGTATGTTACAGCTATCCTTTCACCCCCTTGTATGTTACAGCTATCCTTTCACTCCCTTGTATGCTCCAGCTATCTTTTTCACTCCCTTTTATGTCCCACTCATCCTTTCACCCCCTTGTATGTCTCAGTCATCCATTTACCCCCTTCTTTTCACCCTCTTGTATGTCTTCATCCTTTCATCCCAACCTCTCTTGTATGTTTCCAGCAATTATTTTTCTCCAGTCCCCAGTCATTTCTTATTGATCCTTGACTTTGGTGTCCAAGCCCCTGTATTTGTGCTGTGGCTGCACTCCTTGACGGTAGCTCTTAATTATGTTAAGCAGTGCAGCTGCTGCACTTCTTTAAGCCAGTCTGCACCCCTTAGTGACGACCCTGGGCTCCATAGCATGCCTGGTATGCTAGTACCCCCTCCTTCTCTTGGCTCTCCTGGGTGGCATCAATTTATGTGGCAAATTGATTTTTAATTATAACCAAAGATCTCCCCCACCTTGCCGCTATAAAGGAAAACAGTACAATTATCAATGCATACCTAACTGGAGTAATGTCCAGCTGGAGCAGTACAGGGCTCAGATAGGCCTCCATTACATGTACTATCTCATGGAATTCTGCAGTCAGTCTTCTGTCACCCTCTTGTTCCGCAGAACTGTGGACATTCTGAAGCAAATGAAAATTTATTAGGAGAAAATTTAAATTAAGCTTTGATTTCTTATAAATTGCAAGCTATCGAGAGCCTTAATACCTCTCAATCTACTTGTTATTCCCCAGCTTTGTCACCTCTCAATCTACTTGTTATTCCCCAGCTTTGTCTATAAAGTTTGACTAAAACCCTAAAAATATCTCATAATATGGAGGCGCTATAAAGAAACCAGTTAATAGATCATTTAGATTCTTTTTAAATATTACATAAATTTGTTTTTAAGAGTGCTATATATATTTTTAGCATTAGGTTTATAAATGTCTGGTTACATATTGAATATTAAGCCGGATACACATTGGGGCTTTTTCAAATTTCACCAGATATCTTACCAGTATGTACCGTCCAAGCACAAAAACCTTTCGAAACAGTCTGTGATCTTTTGATTTGATCTTTTGGGGCCAGATCAATGATGGAAAGAGATCTTTTGCTATTAGCAAGTGTGTATTGTGTCTATTAGGAGCTCTTTGGACAGTACACACTGGTAAGATATCTTTTGAAAAGGTCCTTTGACTGTGTGATTGGAAAGATTATCTGCTGAAGCCCCAGTGTGTTCCCTGCTTTAGTCTAATGTGAAAGAAAAGTTGAGTAATCCGGTGTGCTTTCCATCTGCGTTCTACCATAAACACAAAGTAATTTTAGATCTGTATAAAGTCCATGGACTGGATCCAGACTTTAAGATCAGATTCCACAACCGAGGCTAATTTACGGAATTTGGTATCCTACGTGTGGAGGAGATTTAAGAGTGCTGAAGGCACTCGGACGAAATACTTGATGTATCTAAGGGCTACAAAATATCAAAGCCCACCCACCATTCATAAGCATGAAGTGCAATATGTGGGCCCGCCCCATGTGTGGTCTGAATCCTGCACAGAAAGTAGCCACTCAATCCTGCCTTCCATACAGAGGTTCTTTCGGTCAAGCTCAGTACAGGCAGAATGGGCGACGGATGAACATGAGGTACATAAGTTCTGTATCCTACCAAAGTATGGATCCAACCCAATGGCTCTCATAAAAACACACCACTGTCTGCTATTACAATTAAGTTTTAACAAAATGTAAGTCTAAACGTCCATATACACTACATAGTATTCTAACGATAATCGTTCAGATCACTCGATGAAGGAGTGTTTTGAACAATATCGTGCATGTGTGTACGCTGATCATTCCTGATCGTTGCAATGTACACAAAATCGTTTGATCGCATCTTTTAAAAAGTTTAATTTTAACGATCAAGCCATTCATTAATGAAGGTTCAACTGAAATTTGTGTGTAGTGTGTATGCAGGCTGATTGGCAATTAAAGTGATCTACAATGCTGTCCATCGTTTAAAAAAATATGTAGTGTGTATGGACCTTTAATGGGGTTTGGGTCGTGCTGAGAACGACCCTTTTTTGAGGAGGAGCAATCGATCCACCAAAGAAAGATGACGTGGTGAATAGAGAGTATTAATGTAACCTCAATCATTACTAAAATTCTTACCCTAACCCTACTCTTCCATTACCCTAACCCTCCCTTCCCTGCGGCCTAACCCTAATACTCCCTTCTTCACAGCCTGACCCTAAGTGTCCCCTCCCCACAGCCTAATCCTAAGACTCGTTTCCCCATATCCTAACACTAAGACTCCTCTATCCGTCAGCCTAACCCAAAGACTCCCCTTCCCATAACCTGACCCTAAGACTCCCCTCCCTGCAGCCTGACCCTAAAACTCCCCATAGACTCCTAACCCTAAAGCTCCTCATGGGCTCATCTGTAATTTTCACCTGTCCTGTGGCTCTGCAGGGGTAAGTGGTTTCCAAATGAATGAATGGGTAAGTATGCTGATCGGCATACTACCCATTCATTAATTAAATCTTCTAGTTATATTGCTATTTTCGAATAGAGAAAAAACAAAATTAGCTTTCAGCTGCCCCTATTTCGGAAACAGCATTTTCAGCATCCCATCTAATGGAAGACAAACGATAAAATAAAAAAGAATCTTATAATTTTACAGATTAATTGAGACATATTTTAATGATAAAAATTACCACCATTTCCGGGTTCTTGTCGATTCTTTCAAACATGTTGTTCTGCCTGGCGAAGCTTTGTTGATGTTCCCTTTTGAGAAGCGTCTGCATCATATCTTGTTTGAACAGCTCCATTTTTTCCAACAAGCTTGAAAACATTTGGGCATCCACAGAACTTCGGACGATTTTTGCTTGCACTGATAAGGAGATTATTTTTGGTGTGAAACGGACTAATGCCGTAACAATATTTAGCTGAAAATGTATTTAACAAACTTACCGGCTCCTTTTTGTTGACTTAACTTTCCTTGTTGTGTTGAGGTCACCTTTGGCTTTTCAAGAAAAGCAGCGTACAAGAAAGATCTGTTTCAAAGATAAAGGGAGATAAAACAGAATATAAATAGGAGCACACAGATCAGGCATTCCACCCAGCAATATCAACCACCTTAAAGAATACAAAACGTTATTTTGTCTGATATCAAGTCCTGTAATAATGAGATCTTATGTTTTGGAATTGCATCTTTCAAAAGACCCTGCAGACCACATAGTTCATCAACACAACTGGTAGGAGTTATTAAAGTGGCATTAGTACAGCCCAGATCAGCTTTATATAAGTAAACACAGGCCACAATTATTTTCATATATATGAAATGTGTGCAAGGGTATATATATATAAATGAAAACAAACAAAAAAAAATCACTATATAAATAAAATGGAACAAAAACAGGAACTCCTACCAAACAATATATAACACGATGTGTCAACACAGGCACATAACTGCAAGGGAGGCAAGGCATGCAGTTGCCATGGGGTGCGGAGAAGAGGGGGGCCCATGGCAGCAGCTCCTTCTGCACTGTAAGCAAGCTGTTATAGGCTGAAAGCTTAATACAGCACTCAGCACGCCATGTATGAATGCTGAGTATTATTGCCATAAACAGCACTCAGCACTTTTACATGGAGTACAAACGCTGTTTTAAGCTGTCAGCCTCTGATAGCTTTAATCAGGCAGCGGTTCCACCCAGGTTCGCCCCCAATCCCGTCTGCCCCGCTTAGACAAACCCATCCACACTTGCTATAGGGCCCAAGTTTGCCACCTTTCACTCCTGTGCCAGTTTGTGTCATACAGTTTTGGTGAGTCTCTGGTCCAGATTTACTAAGCTCAAAGAGTGGAGAGTTTGCCCATAGCAACCAATCAGATTTTAGCTGACATTCTCTAGAATGCAATAGTTAAATAAGATCTAGAATCTGATTGGTTGCTATGAGAAAACTCTCCACTCTTTCAAAACCCACAGATTAGTAAATCTGGACCTCTAACTTGTGTTGCAATTTGTGTACTCAGAATGTCTGTGGTAAGAATTCCTCTGATTTCTCCCAAAAATGGCTGCTGCATACTTTTTAAAATGAAGGAACTGTTTTACCACAGACAATCTGAGGGCACATATTGGAAGCCATGTTAGGGACTCACCTACAGGAAGTTCCTTGATGCTGGGCAGCTGAGCTAAATCCTATATATCTATATTTTAAACCATGTTCTGTGACATAGATTTATATAATATTTGGTATGGAGAGCTTGTCAACCTTAGTAAAACCTTGTATGCATTTGTCAGTGGATGATTTTAGTTGTAAACTATAGAATATACTTTTTTCTAAATCATCTAATCAATCAGCAAATTGCAAATGTATAACTGCTGTGTTTTGATGTATCAGGAAGAAACCTGCCATCTGTGAGGAACTGTTACTAACAAATATATCCAGACAAACAAAGCCATTAAATACCTGTCTTCTGAATGCTGCAAAATAACAATGTTAAAGTTTGGTGGCAACTCGCTGAATATGCTGAAAAACTGCATGGTGACGTGTAGACAGTCCCACACCTAAAACATAGGAAGAGTATATGTAAAATGAATCTTTAAATGTAAAAAATGCCAACCTGCTGCTACAATGTGACCACTACAATTGAGAAAAACTTTGGATTATTCTGTATAGGTTTAACATAACTCCTTGTGAGAAATCTAAACTGCTAGACAAAAGTAAAAGCATTGGCCATAGCAACCAATCAGATTGTGGCAAGTGTGGGCATAGCAACTGACCCCTGGAGCACCGAACACAGTGCTCCGAAAGGTAAGAAACTATTCAATCCCCAAACCCACTCCCTAACCCTAATCCTAAATCTCCCCAGCAGCCTAACCCTAAGTCTCTCCCTCTTCCGCAGCCTAACCCTAAGTCCCCAGAGGGGGTTACTCACCTCAGGTGGTCTGGCGACTGCGCTTCCGAAAATGAATGGCTGAGTTTGCTGATCGCATGCTCACCCATTCATTAAAAAAACTAAAATGGCTGTCATCATTTACCCAGTACATTTTAGAAAATGGTAGCTATAAGCTGATTGGTTGGTATGGGCAACAACTCTACTAAGTATAGATGTTTGATAAATATATCCACTGTTCATTCAGCAGATATCTCACTACACAATTTTCAGTACTGTACTTTACACAATTGAAATTATGACAATAAATGAATCACTGCCTGGAATCACTTAAAGATCATATGTATCACTTACAATATTGTACGGTTTAACGGATCATCTAAACAAAAAGCAGTAGCGATCATAGAAAGAAATAGATGTCCTGTATTAAGCTCTGGAGCTCTGTATTAAGCTCTGGAGATACATATGCACCCACAGTAGGGATTGATATGCCTCCATAATAGCTTATTATGAGGACATATGGAGCCCTGTCAATTATAGGGCTCTATATTCCCCCATAGTATTGCTTACTATGCCTCCATAAGTATCTGAACACGGCTTGAGATGGCCATGGTGATAGATGACAACAAAGGAATTTGGTCGCTCTCCCTGCACCTCCCTGGTCAACGACCAAAGACCAATGGGGCCAGATCCAGAGCTAGGTTTCTATTACGTTTTGTAGCGTAGCGTATTTATATGCACTCCCCTCTCATGTACGTACTTTGGCAGCTTTATGCTTTCCAAACCCTACCTTAACTTTTCCAAGCGTAACCACAGATGTATGTATAGACCTAAGGTACTTACACTGCTAAGCACGCCCATACTGTACGATTTAAAAGCCTCACCCCGCCTTCGAAGCATAATTACCGTTGTCGTATATGTGTGACACGCCCCTTCCAACGTAGGTACTCTTCTGTTAAGTGACTGCCCTGTACGCTCGGAGTTATGTGGCGTAACATCTGCCGTGTGCATGCGCAATAAGCACCAATGGGCGTTTTTACGCTAGCGGCTAATGTAAATTCACGGGCGTATGTAGTTCTGGATCTACCCCAATGTCGCTTAGGTCTCGTAGATAAAATAGCATAACAAACTCCTAATGTTTTTCCATTTTTGTTTAGAAAACACACAATATTCTTGGACACAGAGAATTTCCTTGGCAAACTAATATTTACAATTAATCCCGCAGATCTTACTTTTGTAGTGGATGCCAGCGTTTTTTCAATTTGTTTCCGCAGGGGGCCGTCATCCCCCTTCTCTTGTAGATAGCATAGAAGATGTAGCAGAGCCGCTAGTTGGGAGTTGCTGGTGTTACGTGTGGCTGTGAGCACCAGATCTTCAGTCATCATACAGGACCGACAGCTCTGAGGAGGAACAATCAATGACAGAGAATAAGTCACGTTAAACATGGAGATGGAAAATGTTCTACATGAAACCCATTGATGGCTACAAAAAGTCAATGGTTTTATCTATATATAAAAAGTTCATCTCTAATTAATACAAACCATGAATGAGAATAAACTGAGCAGTATTTTAGGGGAAAGACTGAAACGTTTTATTGTAAAGAGTTGGTAATAAATGGGTTGAAATGATTACACTTAGTGGAGAAGCTCCTAAGAGTTAGGTCTGCAGTCATTTCCAAACACCAAAACTTTCAAGTCTCCATAATTGGCCTTATAGGGGAAGAGGTTGTGCTCACATAGCATCAGGTACGTGGTCCTATTATGAGGGATGTGGTCATGGTGCATCAGGTATGTGGTCCAATCATGAGGCAGTATGAACATAGTGCATTTAGTATGTGGCTCTATCATGAGGGGTGTGGCCATAGTGCATCCGGCATATGGTCCTATGATGAGGGGTGTGGCCATAGTGCATCCGGCATGTGGTCCTATCATGAGGGGTGTGGTCATAATGCATCCGGCATGTGGTCCTATCATGAGGGGTGTGGCCATAGTGCATCCGGCATGTGGTCCTATCATGAGGGGTGTGGTCATAGTGCATCCGGCATGTGGTCCTATGATGAGGGGTGTGGCCATAGTGCAGCCGGCAGGTGGTCCTATGATGAGGGGTGTGGTCATAGTGCATCCGGCATGTGGTCCTATGATGAGGGGTGTGGCCATAGTGCATCTGGCATGTGGTCCTTTCATGAGGGGTGTGGTCATAGTGCATCCGGCATGTGGTCCTATGATGAGGGGTGTGGCCATAGTGCATCCGGCATGTGGTCCTATGATGAGGGGTGTGGTCATAGTGCACCAGGATGTGGAGCATGATCACATATATGGTACTTTCACAAGGGGCATGCAGTTTTATCATAAGGGCTGAGGCCACATATTAATGGGAAATAGCAGCTTTTTACTATGATTAATACAGGGCTCCAGGTTTCATAGAAAGTGTAATAAGAATAACAGAGGTTAGAAATATTGGCCCGTATTCAGAGTACTGGACATATAATATATACGTCCCGTGTTTAGCGATTTTTACTACTGTGCATATGTAGTAATTTTTTAACGTAATCTACGTATCTTTTTCTTACGTAGATTGTGTAAATGCGGTCTTTATTACTGCATTACGAAATCTAAAAATCGCTTAACACCGGACGTATATGTTATACATCCGGTACTCTGAATACGGGCCTAAATCCCAATTTTATAAAGGACACATGACAAACACTTATTAAAAACCTGATAAAGAGCTAGGAATAATCCGGATGTGAAAGGGTCAAACTGCCCGAGACAGGAGCAGATCTCCAGGCTGGCGGATGACAGGTCATCCATCAAGCGGTTGTTTATAGCGACATTAATGGACTGTAGCAGAATCTCAGTGGCCTGAGCTAGGTATGTCCGCGCGACGTTCCTTCTGGTCTGAAAGATAAAAACATATATTGTACACTATATAATACGCCAGAGACGCCAGTACATTGCACTATTATTCATCAGATACACTGAAAATACATGCAAAGTGCAGTGACAGATGGTACCAGGAATACTACTAGTTCTAGTCACAGACATGTTGCAAGGCTAGAGGAGGATTTACCAGTCTGTGGTAACTGATTGTTCCATCCAGACTGAAGATTAATGGATTGGATCTAGATTTACACTATGCTCAGACAACAAAGCCCTACCTTAGAATTTCTGATACATCCTCTGTCTGGTCTGTATCCAGACCAATGGCAATTCTGACGGAGGGTCTGGGATGTTTTGAAAAGTGAACTTACAGAAGTCAATTTACAGTAGCTTAACTACTGTCGAAGTAGGGGGGAAGCAGCTGCTGCGGGCCCAGGGGGAGAGGGGGGGCGGGCAATGACAATCGCCCACCCTGCACTCACAGATCTTAAAGCTGTCAGAGATTGGCAGCTTAACACAGTACTTAGCGCTCAGTCTATAAGTGCTCAGCAGCACTGAATATAAATACATGGCAGTGGCTTTACTTTACCCTTGCTGCCAGCAAAGGATGCCCTTAAGCTGTTAGACAGCTTAGCCAGCTCCCTGCCTATGAGCGCTGTTTATAAATACATTGGGCCAGATCCAGAACAACACTTGTGAGCAAATTTACGCATGGCGGAGACGTAAAATCGCATTTTGTTAAGTACTGCGCATGCACACCATAGAAAATAAGCTCAGTAACGTAGCGTAAATGTGAACGTATGGGCCATTCACGTATGTGTCGCGTAAATCCTTACGTGTGGGCGTGCCAATTTTACGTGTGTCAAAAATACGTCTGAAATACGCTATGTAGGCGGGGATTGTATTTAAAGTGTACAGTATGGGCGTGCTTAGCTGCGTAAATACGTGTTGCCGTACGCGAG
>WWET01000208.1:716098-730255 GCA_011038615.1 Limnodynastes dumerilii | reverse complement strand
AGCCTAACCCTAACCCTCCATGTCCTGCAGCCTAACCCTAACCTTCCCCTTAAGCCCTAACCCTAACCTCAGACCCGCCACAGCCTAAGCCCTAACCTCAGGCCGCCGCAGTCTGTCCGCCACAGTTTCACTATTGGGAACGGGTCTAAATACGTCCCTGTTCCCAATAGCAAATTTTCTGACTGTGAACATTTCAAACATAATACAGCCCCCATACATCTAGCGACTGTATCATATTTGAAATACGGCCGTCCGCACCGGTAACCACATCCCATGTAACTTGGCGTATATTGAACATAAAAGATAATGTATTTTTCTTCAAATAAGACATATTTAGGAAGCCTTAACCAGGTAAACGCAACTGCAGGTGTTGTAAAACTACACCTCCCAGCATGCTCTTAAAGCATAGGCATAGCTAATAGCTGGCAAAGCATGATGGGATTCGTAGTTGCACAACACCTTGTGTGCCACCGGTTGGCTATGCCTGGCCTAGTCAATAAATCATTGAAGAACAATGGCAGGTGCATACCTGTTCAATAGAGTTATAATCTGGGGTAGCTCTTACAAACTCTTCAACAAAGACACGGAGCTCTCCTTTATTTTTTTTCTCTTGTAATTTCTGTCTCTCTTCCGTGGTGACGAGCTGGATTATTTCCAATGATAGCTCGGCAAAAGCAAGCTTCATTCTCACAAGTTTCCTTTGTACTGGAAGACTGATACCCCCTGCCTGCAAAGCAAATGAAATCATGATGCGGTGCAATCCACACTGTCTAAAGAAGGTTTGACATGCTCTGCAAAGATCCTGGAAAGATGAGTAACAAATTTAGGCTCAATGCGATGGACTTATATGGTGGTTTGTCAAATAAGATAGATACATTTAAAAAAAACGCAACTTATTATTTATTTACAACAGGGCTGTTTAATCTGTGACCGGGAGCAGTGTATTATAGCTTTTATTTATCTATGCATTGCATTTTCACTACCTACTTTTCTTCATCCTATGCTATCCATAATCTACAATATATTATCACAGGGCTGGACAAATAATGGTCACCATGGCGACTAGGAATTGGAACCTGGCGACCGGATTTAGAGGAATGTACAACTGCCCGCGGCTGCTCTCTCCCTTGCTTGCCTGCTAAAACCACTTGGACAGATGCTCTATGCAAACTGCCCCTGTAGTTTCAGTGGGCAAGTGATTGTTGGCCACAGGGGGAGCCTACTTGTAGATAAACAGCAGGTGGTTGTTCCCCAGAGCATGCCACGGTGGAGACACAGAAAGGAAGAGCAGACTTTGGGCGGTTAAGTAAACATTTTTTTAGACTGGGTGGTAACAGATGGACTGGGTTGGTAAGAGGGCCCTGTGCATAAGCTTACACTCTATAGGACAGTGGGCTTGATACATAATGGCAAGTCATGGTTGCCAACTTTTACAAACGAATATCAGGGAGATTGTGATAGCACTATCAAGGCGCTGCACCAAATGGATGTGTTCTATACTACGAAAGGGGTGTGTCTTGTACTAAAGGGGTGTGTCCTGTGGATAGCTCCACCCAAAGGTGTTTCTAGAACAGCCAGGAAAAATATTTCTCAGTAAAAATGACTCCAAAGTATTTAATGAGTTTTAAATTATCAGTGAAAAAACTCTTCTTTATTAAAAAGATAAAAGATAACTTCCAGTCTTTGATTACATCTTGGTCTCCATAAAAATGGCTGCCTCCATAGGCCTCAATGCAGGGAAATAGGACACAATTTCTACATTCTGTCATCATACAGCAATGACTTCTGGAGCTAAATCAGCATCAGGGAGATTGTCAAACACTTCAGGGAGTCAGGGAGATCACCTACATTTCAGGGAGTCTCCCTAATAATCAGGGAGAGTTGGAAACTATGTGGCAAGTGCTCTATACCACACAATGGAGCAGCCAGGTTGTATGGTAAAAGTGGTAAGTGCTCTGTATGATCCAGTCACACAGCTGTTAGTAACAGAGATGAGGGAATTTCAGAATAGAAAGAGAGAGTGTGTAGGTTTGTGTTAATAATGTAATGGAAAGACAAAGTGGAAAGCAAAATGGTTTTCAATATGGTTAATAAAGATTATGAAGGTTGAAGAATTGGATAAGTTTGTCTGAAGAGGTGAGTTTTAAGAGAGTGCTTGAAAGTTGTGAGAGTAGAGGATAGTCTTAATGGGCAAGGAAGGATATTTCAGAGAGTGGGTGCAGCCCCGGAGAAGTCTTGTAACCAGGAATCAGAGTAGAATAGAGTTGTAGATCTTGTGATGATCTGAGAGAGTGAACTGGGATATATCCTGAGACAAGTGAGGATACGTATGCAAGTGCAGTGTTGTTTATGGCTTTTTAGGTTAGTAAGAGGATTTTGTATTTGATTCTGTAGTAAGCAGGCAACCAATGTAGAGATTGACAGAGAGGATTAGTTCTATTTGAACATTTTACAAGAAAAATCAGTCTCGCTGCTGCATGCAATATAGACTGTAGAGGGGTAACTTTGTATTGTGGGAGTCCGATAAGTAGAGCATTGCAGTAATCAATGCGGGAGATGATCAGTGCATGAATGAGAGTTTTAGCAGTGTCTTGTGAGAGATATTTTCGTATTCTAGAAATTATTTTTAGGTGTATATAACAGATTGTATATGGGGCACTAAGGACAGTTCAAAGTCAAGTGTAACACCTAGGCACCGAGTCTGAAGCATAGGAAATATATCAGTATTGTCAACAGAAATAGAGAGACCATGTGGGTAGCTTTAGATGGCAGGAGGACATATTAAAAGCTGTTTTTGAAAGATTGAAGTTGATTGTGTATGTGTGTTTGTGTGCTTATAATATATTTATTTATTCTTAGGCATAAAACCAAGAACCGACATTTTTGGGCTGCTGTCTATATTCTACTAAGATTTGTTAAGTCCTGTATTAACATATTAGCTAGCATTTGTAATTGAAAGCAAGCATGGTATATTTATAGGGAATTCTAAAAGGTCTTAAGTAAGTGGGCATGGTTCTGCTGAAATGCCCCACCCACTAAAGTTTCACTCCACCTCTGCTTAATATGTAGTATCACTCCACACCTGCTTAATATGTAGTTTCAGGAACAGTAAAATAAATTATATTTTTTGCATGCAGCCAGAGTAGAAGAATACATGGAGTCTTAGGGTTAGGCTGCGGGGAAGGGAGTCTTAGGGTTAGGCTACTGGGAAGAAAGTCTTAGGGTCAGGCTGTGGAGAAGGGAGTCTTAGGGTTAGGCTGCGGGGAAGGGAGTCTTAGGGTTAGGCTACTGGGAAGAAAGTTTTAGGGTCAGGCTGTGGTGAAGGGAGTCTTAGGGTCTAGCTGTGGGGAAGGGATTCTTATGGTTAAGGTAATGGAAGGAGAGGGTTAGGGTTAGGGTAAGAATTAGGATAAGGGTAGGATAAATACTCACCTCTCGCAGCTTCAGATTCGTCTTTGGAATCTTTGATTGCTTGTCTTGGGGGAGACAAGAGCAATACCAGAGCTAATTCAAAATTGGCTGGTATAAAATGGCCCTTTCAGGAAAAGGGCAATTCTCACTGCCGACCCACATCCCTTTCCATACAGGAAATTTTCTTTATTAATATTATTTCTGACACTGATTGAACTGTATCAGTGTTGGAAATAAGCTGTTCTAAGGGACAACTAAATCCGCACATATAGATCTGCAGAAAATATGATAGACATTATTAAGAAGTGATAAATGTCTTTTGATCTCAGAATCTGCCAACTCACTGATCAGCAGCCAAGGATCAAATGACAAACACATGACAAACGCCTGCTTAAACCTATACAAAGGCAATCTGACCCAAAAAAAATCAGACAGTTTATAGGCTAGAAAAAACAACAACAGTAAATGCTCCTGATACTAATCTTAGAATATAATCATCTTTTTATACACATGTACAGAAGGCTGGGCGCTGGTCATGTTACTACTTTTATATTATTAGTTATTTACAGAGCAATCGTTCTACATGACCTTGCTTCTTGTTTTCTCAGTGTCTGGGTTTATCCTGCAGACAACACAGTTATTAACCCGTATCCCAGAAACATAACACAAAAGAAGAATTATGTTATGTTATTACGTTATGTTTTTAACATAACTAGAATTTATTACATAAAGTTAAATTAAATTAAAGGAATTGTTTGAAGTTTTTTTTCTTTTTAGTATACAAACAGTAACAATATGAGATGAATAATATGATATTATTAACAGTTCTATAGAAAGCGTGTAAGAACAACCTAAAATTTAGGGGTGTGGGTCCCCGCAAAGAACTGCCCTATTTCGATAGAGCTGTTCTCTCTCAGCCAGCTTCGAACTGGCGGGGATATCGATTACTTATGCCTCTAAGAGACATAGCAATCGATCCCTGGAGCACTGAACACGGTGCTCCGAAAGGTAAGTGGCTAAACTAACCCCAACCCTTCCCCTAATTCTAACCCTAACCCTCCCCTTCCATTACCCTAACCCTTCCTTCCCCGCAGCCTGACCCTCCCTTCCTCGTAGCCTGACCCTACCCCTACCTTCTCCCTAGTCTGACCTTAGTACTCCCTTTTCTATAGCCTAACCCCAATACCTCCCTCCTCGCAGCCTGACCCTATCTCTCCCCTTCTATGGTCCTAACCCTAACCCTCCCTTCCTAAAAGCCTAACGCTAACCTCCCCAATACTAAAATGCCCCAGAAAAGTTGCTGCCATCCGGCAGGTCTGCGAAAATGAATGGGCGAGTATGCCGATCGGCACACTCACCCATTCATAAAAACAATTTCTAAAATGACCCCCTATTCCAAATAGAGACAGACGAAAGGTAACTTTCGGCTGTCTCTATTTCGCAAAATGGGCCATCGGACCGGAGACTGTAACCGCTAAAAATATGAGGGCACTTTCCAATCATTTAAAGGGGCAAGGAACGAGGACCTTGTACCCGATTCAGATTTAGGAGGAAATGCATGAGAGGTGCGAATTCGTCTTATTTTCTTGTAAGTGGGGAAGTAGTGGCAGATTTTACAAGTAGCACATAAATAAACCGCAGTTTAAAGTTGAGTGCGGAGGGTGGGATTGGCAGGAGGGCAGACTGTACAGTAACGGCTTGGCTCAGCTCTTAAGTGTGAGTCTGCACTCAGCAATGGGTCAAAACATGGAAGGTTTTTGTGTGAAAGGGGACTGTACTTCCCTTGCACGCACGGACTATAGGAATGCATGCATGTGGGTCCATACTGTACAAATAGACATACATGCGATCGTTATTAGATCAGGATGCAGTCCTATGGTACTATAAAAGTATATAAGGAGATAGGAGCTGGTAATTAACAGCCTGGATGCAAAGGCATCAGGTGGATGAATGAGTATGACTGCACAGAATGTGTCTTCACCACACAGTGTGACAAAGTGGGGTGTTTATGTAAATTAGATGTTGTATTGGAGGAGAGGCATCTGCAGCTAACATCTACCTGTCTGGAGTGGGAGTGATTAATAAAGTAACCTGTACTGGATTTTCTTCCCTATGACTATGTTAGGCTGGTAGCAGTGCCCAGTGTAGCTAATGCCTGGTCTCTGGGTACAAGTGCCACCAGTGTCCGACTGCTACAAGCATCATATATATGGTTGTCGAAAAAAGAGCAGAATATTTATCTATCTATCTATCTATCTATCTATCTATCTATCTATCTATCCATCCATCTAATATCTATCAATCCATCTAATATCTATCTATCTATCTATCTATCTATCTATCTATCTATCTATCTATCTATCTATCTATCCATCCATCTAATATCTATCTAATATATATCTATCTCATATCTATCTATATGTCTGTCTATCTATAATTATCTATCTATCTCTATCTATCTATGAGAAAGTTCTCCAGCACTCCTGCCATTAAGCAGTAACTAAATGTAGCCATTCTATTTGTAAGATAAAACCCAGATAGCCACATGCCAACAATTTGATTTACCTCCATATTAGAATATGTTTCAATATTGTACTTTATTTGTTCTACGATGCTGATCGTGTGCTCGGCCACAGTATATGCTTCCAAGTAGTAACGGTGTTTGCGATCCTCATCTTCTACTCTACTTGCAAGGATCCTTTCCAGGAAGAAATGAGAAATAAATGTATGAAACAGATGAATAAAAGATTTCCACTTGCATTAAACCTACTGTAATACATAATTCCATCAGGGGTTGATGTAGTTGAACACTATGTTTATTCTGATTGCTAACCTACTTAAGTGCAAACTATAGGATACAAACATCCAGGAGGATTTTAAAGCTGTAACTGTATTCAGATAAATAATGATCCATATTACAGGGTTATGTTACATATGCATGCATGCAGAGATGAAACATTTACATAGCCGTCATTTATTTGACACAGTATGGCTAATGAGTGGAGTTCAATGATTCAATGAGAGCTAATATGAAACAAAGGGAGTTCCAAGAATTGAGGTGCTGTTTTATGTATTGGCTGAAGTCCCAGACCTACAGTAAAGAAGAGATTGAAGGTTTGTCTGCTGATGGAGCAAGGATGCAAAGTAGATGAACTGCAGATATTTCGGGCCTGATCCAGACCTACGCCTGACGTAGTAACTACAGCGGGCGTAAACGTAAGATCGTCTGAAAAGCGTGGATTGGGCGTCCGTAGCTGGAGCGTTTTAATGGAGGAGGGGCCGTCCCTCGCCACTCCTACGCACAGTTTAGTGTAGGGAGGTGGGGGGAGGCAGGGTAATGAGGCTGGGAGGGCGGCGTTTGCTTAACTACGCCACCGTCCCAGCGTAGTTACCCTCGCTTCCGCCGGCTGACTTCAGCTTTGATGCGTTGTTCTGGATCAGGCCCATTGGGCTGGATCCAGACTTAAGCAAGTGCTTGAAATGAGTTACTCCTGGGCTAAACCATGTTTACTGCAGGGGAAGTCAAGTTAATTGTATTCTTTGCATGCAGGGATATATCTTTGAATTGCTTACTGCACACAGATACTGACCAGCGTTACTATCACACTGTTATTTAGACTTGGGATAGGAAACATCACCTCTCATCTCTAATACTGTTTGCAACAGATGAAATATGACTCCCCTGCAATCAACATGGTTTAGCCCAGGAGTGACTAATTTCAAGCACTTACTTAAGTCTGGATCCAGCCCAATGGGGCCTAATCCAGCCTTGAATGCACGCTCAATGGCACGGTGTATCTCTGTGTTCAGTTACAATGCTCATGACCAGAACAAGTGCACATGCAATAACGACAATCCAGTTCCTAACTCAATGCGCTGCTGTAATTGCTTACGTTTTGAGGTACGTTCTAAGAGAGGGAAGGAGTGGACAAGCGTAAACAGTGTCCAGTAAGGACACCAAACACAGGGCATGTCTTTGTCCAGGAAGCTGCTGACAGCGCAACTCTGAAGGTAGGAAAATGTTGCAATGTCATTCATGATTACGGACCCGATCCAGTCTTCTGACGCTTGATCCCCATTGTAACCATTCTTCCATACGTGCAAGGGGAGGAGGCAAGGGGGCACTTCCCTGGCGTATGGACTTATGATCCCAAACCCAGGTCCGGATCAAGACTTCCGAGAAGGGGGCGCATATACAAGTGACGCTTTCCCAGGATTAAAAATCTATTGGTAGGGTGCGACAGAGCAAGAAGCGGAAGCGCTTCCGTTCCGTGGGACAGGGAGCTATACCAATAGTACAATAAGAGCTGGCTTCAGCCATTATGTACTCTCCAGACTTCCACATTGTTCCCATTTTACATGAGGAAAAGTTAGTGGTTACCTGGCAGAAATCCTAGTGAGCAAAGAGTGTGTCCTTCCTTTCCCTTAAGGATTTCTGGATGCATCGGGGGATCTGGGATCAGACCTCCTCGACCGCTGTGGTAGCAGAGGTCTGGATCCAGTCCTCTACTATAAGAGTTCCGTGCTGTCCTCGCTTAACATGGCAACGACACAGAAGTCCGGAAATGGCTTAAGGGGATTAGAACGCCCTCAATATAATATTTAAATCCTTTCCGCCAAGCATAGACAACGTATGTTCATCCTACGAACTGCAGGACGCGTAAATATTTGTGTACATGTCTTGATCAGGCCCATCGTGTACATGATTGGTAGAGAAATACAGAATACCGTTCCATGATGTCGAAATAAGCTACTTAGAGTAAGTTGCTTTCTTTTGCTACTGTATTGTTTTTCCAACTTACATGTCATATAGCTGGAGAAAGGTGTTTTTCAATTATTAAAACTTCATGTGAAAGTCTTACTTCAAGCAGCAGTTATTCCATTAAATTGGAGACATAGGGCTGTTTTCCCGTGGAGTTCCATGCGTATTTTTAGGTACGTTTTAAATGAACTTGCGTTGTAACTTTTTTTTACTTTAGTTAAGTAGAATATATGCACATAAGTGCTTTAGGGCCTAATTCAGAGATCCGATACCGATATCGGATTTGATTTTGCATCAACTGCGCATGTGTAGTAATAGTGCAACGCCATGTACGTTGAAGTTAGGGTCGGAAATGCCTTAAGGTCTGTGAATCGGATCGGTCGGAAACAATTGCGACCCTAAGTCCAGCGGAAATCTAGGAACCGAAGGATTTGCATAGAAATGGGCGGGGGGAAGCATTGAGATGAGGGAAAGTGGGCGCGGTTGCAGACTTAGGACCCTAAATATACGCAACTAATGCACATAAGGTCGGAAGTGAGTGCGGCCAGATAGGGCAAGTCTATGGAGGTGGAAGTTTAGGTCCGGCCGGAGGTTGCGAGGGGAGTGACTGTTTATTCAGTGGGAAGTAACCTGCTCCGACCTGCCACTTAGATGCGTATATTTGCGATACCATCGGCAGCGGATCTCTGAATCAGGCCCTTAGGCACAGACATGTGAATCGCACTTGGGGACATACGTACAGAGAGACGCGGTTATACGTACTGGAAAAGTTACGTGAAAGAGGGTGGGGGGAGCCATTTAAATGAGCCTTTGAGGGCGCAGTTAGATAGAATCGCACGTACGGAATATATATACACACGTAAGTACATAAAGTTAGAGGTGCTCTATGGAGGTGTAAGTCTACGATTGCGTGGCAGTGAGAGTGGAGTGTCGTGGGTGTTGGTGGGTGAAGGCTTCCTACGTTCGTGCGTATAATTGCGTACTTTTAAAAAGTGGATCTGTGAATACAGCCCTTATATTTGTAAAAGGCATTCCATTTTAAAAGAACCATTTGCACTGTATATTATATATATAAGCGAATTACCGGAGGATATTTGAGTGATCCATCATGAATTCAGCCCTGTCCTCCTTGTGTCCAAATCTGAGAAGCTCAGCTTCCGTTTGACTCATCTTGTCACATACATCCAACAGTAACACGATAATCTGAGAAGCGGTCGGACTCGTGTGCAATAAGGCTTCAGCGTGTTTCCGAAGAATTGCAAATTTCCTGAAAATAAACGTGACAGGGCTTTATTAATTACAGAGGACTTTGGCAATATTACCAAATATGTGAGTTAAATAAAACATATTTATGCCTTTTTCTGAGAATCTACCTCATTTATTGCCTCCAGATATATTTTAACATTTTACTTTGCGGGATCAAGCTATCAGCACTCTGTACAATCTGATTATTGATGAAGATTCTTTGGAAAGTTTATATATTTAACATTTATTCTATATTATTGCATGCAATATTATATAAAATAAATCAAATATTACATAAGAGATATCTATGTGGCCATGGGCTGGATCCAGACTTAAGTAAGTGCTTGAAATGAGTCACTCCTGGGCTAAACCATGTTGTTTGCAGGGGAGTCATATTTCATCTGTTGCAAACAGTATTAGAGTTGAGAGGTGATGTTTCCTATCCCAAGACTAAATAACAGTGTGATAGTAAAGCTGGTCAGTATCTGTGTGCAGTAAGCAAGGGCGTATCTACCCCTTGCCCCGGATGGCACCCACCAGCCACCCGTGGCTAAGGGATAGATAGCGTCGCTTAGTGCAGACAGCGCTGGTCTGGAGTCAGTCATCAGTAAGAAGACCTAGGGAGGGGAGTGCTGGATCCTGGAGGCATATGACTTGGGAGTACTGGGAGATGGTACTGAAGCACATATGATGTGAGTACTGGGGAATGGGGAAGGGCTGAAGGCACATATGATGGGAGTACTGGGAGATGGGGCTGGAGGCACATATGATGGGAGTACTGGGGAATGGGGGGTGGGGCTGGAGACACATATGATGGGAGTATTTAGAAACAGTGCTCAGCACTCACTTACACACTCTGGAGTGTCCACTGTGGGTTATGGGATGGGCAACTGCCATGAGCCCTGTAGCAGCCCCATCCCCTTGCCCTATGGTAGTTACGCCAGTGGATACTATTCTGCCATTATATTTGATCAGACTGGTGTTAAACAACAAGAAAAAAAAATATGGCAAAACTGTGTTGTACTTTAAATTCTAAAGGGGAGAATCATGTCAGATGGATCTAGAGTTTGGTGGAGGTGACTCTCTAAATGTCAGTATGTTTGTGCCACGATCAATGCAGATAGTGCTGGTCTACATAAGCTATTTTGGAGGCTCTCTAGTTGAATAGTCTTTCCATTTAAAAAACCAAACATGATACTTGACTCAACATTGGAACTCTCTGTATTTAGAGTTAGGATCACCTTAGCAGAAAAAATATGAAAGTGGCGGGTGACTTGTCATGTATTTGCAAACGTCTGTAACTAATATTTCTGCCTTTTATTTTACAGATAGCATGGCAGGTTAATAAGCGGTGTGTTGGGATATATTTACTTTGATTTAAGTTTGTCATCTGCATCGCTTGATACACGTTTTTTAATTCCTCTTTGCTACTAATTTAGCAACAGACTCTGGATGTCACGTTACAAATATTCAAAAGAGTATAAAATTGCAATTACTCCTCATGAAGAACAGCTTCACTTTCCAAAACCTCTTATTAGATTTATTATTGGATATTATTATACTACAAAGTGCACAGTATAATGCTGGGCACACACTGACAGTTCTAACTCACGATTCAACATCATGTCATACAGCAGTATTTTAAAACTAGTTTAAAACTCTGACCTGCTTAACAGAGCCCCTGTACACACTGCTGTCAAGTTTTCTGTAGATGGCTCTACAAAATGTTCAAATAAATCTTTGCTGCAATTGTATGCTCGCCCACAAGGTGGCACTGGGTATGGGTCTCAACTAAGAACGGACTTATTTCGATATCGTTTGCTTATGCCACGATAAGGAATAGCAATCGATCCCTGGAGCACCGAACACAACTAACCCCAGCCCTTCCCCTAATTCTGACCCTAACCCTCCCCTTCCATTACCCTAACTCTAACCCTACCTTCCCCGCAGCCTGACTCTAATACTCCCTTCTCTATAGCCTAACCCCTTTGCGGTGGGTTTGTGGCGGGTGCGTCGGGCCCGGTGAAAATGAATGGGTGAGTATGCTGATCGGCACACTCACTCATTCATAAAAAAAAATAAAAAATCTAAAATGGCTGCCATTCTAAATAGAGACAGCCGAAAAGGAACTTTCAGCTGTTTCTATTTTTAAAGGCAGCCCATTGGAGCGATAATGAATGGTAATCGCGGCAGTGAGAATCGAGTTCCAGTACACATTGAAGTTCATTCAGACATTGTTACATCGCTGACCGGTAAAACTAGTTGCTTCCAAAAATCTAATCACATGATGCAATGCAGCTTCAAATGATTCTGCAGCAATGTGGGACAGTATTAACTGGTAATATGTTGGAGGCGGAGCTATCTGACGATTATCATGTGATCTGTACAGTAACTGATAAATAATACTCAAATGAGTAAAATACAGCGATCTAAGGTGGGAGCACAGCGAAAAGCGTTTGAAATCACCAGTAGCTACTCCTATATACAACTATCATCCAGGCAGCTATCCTGGGGTGACAAAGATAGACCCGATCTCTTCAGCATTACTGACGGGCACATTTCCTGAGACAGAGTGCGGCTGCATTCTGACACACCGGTCCTCTGTATCGGCAGAACTGATCCGCATGTTTAATTCAACCTACGGCCGCATGTGAGTAGCTCTAATAGTGCATTGGAGATGGTCATCAGCAATTTTTACACCATTTATGAACTGTATCTCAGGACAGCCCGGTCCATATTAACATCAGTGTTGTGGTCACTACTTGTGATTATTGGAGCGAATATTCCTTGTACCCAACTATCTTATTCATTTTTTATTTTATTTAAAAGTGTACACTCAAGAACTGAGATTTGAAATATAGATACCTCCGACCTTTATAGCTCCATTATCATCTTTAATAACTGTGCAAGATTTCAAGTCAGTTAGGTTGTGTCCACTATCAGCAAGTATTAGTGATTTATGATACTGTTTGCCTATGTATTTTTATTGTTTTTAGTATTTTGATATTGTTCATTTGGTGCAATAATACATTTTTATACTCTCATATACTTCTCCAAGGCGCTTCCATCCTCTGTACAGTAACTGACAGATAACTCTCCAGTGTGTACCCATCTTAACATTCTGATGTGACAATGTGAATTCTGGGTTATAGTTCTGAAAACTGGTACAGTAGGGGAAGGAGGTGTTAAACATAGCAGCCGATAAGATGTTGTTTCTCTTTTTTCTATACAAAAACCTTTCACAAATAACCTCTGTTACGAACAGACAAAAACCCCACATAAAAACGTAACAATACATAAAAAAAAACCTACCGGGCATTTAACTTTGCTATCAGAAGGACATATTCCGATTCCCTGTTTCTTTCTTTTTGAATCATGGCTTTAAAAGTATTTATAGTGGTGTCCAAAACTTTGCATGCCTGAAGAGACCAATTTGTGAGTTAGTAATTAACCTTCATATCTGCTTAACCTGAAGACAATGCTTAATGTAAGGTAACATTATATTAATAGACATGAAACTGTTATCTTACTAGTAGTGAAAAGCTTAAGTTAGTTACTTAGGGCCTGAGCCAGACCTACGCACTAGCGCCGAACGTATTTCCGCTCAGCGTAAAAACAATGCACTCCCCCGGACACTCCCCTTGGTCGGCCGTAAAAACAGTGCCTTACGCTCACAGAACCCTTAACCTTAACATTCCCTTTCGTAAGTACGTCGTAATTACGTGATGATCGTAAGTGCCTAAGCACGTCCATACTGCACGATTTAAATGCATCCCTCCGCCTACATTTTAGAAAGGGCATTGTACTTACGGCTTTCGTAATATAGGCGCGTCCTTTCGTTCGTACTATTTACAACTACGCCCAAGACCGATTTATGTCAAGATGTAGTCACTGGACGCATGCGTAGATCGTATTTACAGCCGATCTTACGCTTACTTCGAGCGTAAATACGCCCACGGGTGTAGCTCTGGATCAGGCCCTTAGTTACTGACTAAAAGCTCCCCATACACAACAATAGATTATATGATGTTTGTAGGCCATGACAGGACCAGGTCCAGCAGTTCTCAATTTCTTTTGGAAAACAGGGCCGCTATCAGGGG
Source organism: Limnodynastes dumerilii (assembly GCA_011038615.1). Taxonomy (NCBI): domain Eukaryota; kingdom Metazoa; phylum Chordata; class Amphibia; order Anura; family Limnodynastidae; genus Limnodynastes; species Limnodynastes dumerilii. Next base: position 716,737 of record WWET01000208.1, on the reverse strand, counting down.
GGGGACAGCCGGGACTATTGTCCTGGGCCTGATGGGGGATTCATATTTTATATTTTTTTTAATATATATTTATATTTTATATTTATATTGGCAATATTTACCTAGTTCTGTAGTAGCAGATATCTGCGGTGTCCTACAGCCAATACTTGCTGCTCAGTGTTATTTAGTAGCCGGCCAATGTGCAGTTTTTCCCTGAGCACCGAAACGCTGTTAAAGCATGTCTGTCAGGCCCCACCCCTATGTGACGTCACCAATGACGTCACCTGGGGACGGGCCTCAAGGCTGGGTCTTGGGCCCCGCATTTGATGATGGGTTGCTGGGAAGTACCAGTTACCCACTATGGAATCAGGTCAAGTAAGTACTACTTTTCACTTTGTGCAGATACATACTCACTATATATATATATATATATATATATATATATATATATATATATATATATATATATATATATATATATATATATATATATATATATATATATATATATATATATATATATATATATATATATATATATATATATATATATATATATATATATATATATATATATATATATATATATATATATATATATATATATATATATATATATATATATATATATATATATATATATATATATATATATATATA
>WWET01000208.1:698997-709298 GCA_011038615.1 Limnodynastes dumerilii | reverse complement strand
AGAGACATCAACTTAACCCCTGAAGATCACTTCCAGAGATCTTCCAAGGGTTACTTGGATCAGAAATAGCAAGGCAATATTTGTTTCTAAATGTAAAAAAAAAAAAAATTGGATAAAATTAAAATGATCACAGAATATATAATAAATCCGAAATAAAAAATAAATAAAAAATATAAATGGTGTATATTAAACAATAAGAGGCAAAAATATACATAAATGTCAACGGTAATCCATACTGTTACAATACCTGTAGGCAGGTATAGGAGGAGCAGGTCCAGCCGGAGGAATCCGAAGAAGTAGACTGTTGGGGAAGGACTCCCAGGTGCTTGGGCCCGCCGGGATTACCCCTGCGGTACCGGTGGCCTAAGAGAGGAACTCCGGTTTTACCGGTGAAGTACCGGAGTGCCCTCGGCAAGATCCCACAGAAGTGCCGGACAAGCTTCCGGATCAAACTCGTAACCACCCGGAGATTCTTCACCAGAGCCCCTGAAGGTGGGGATGGACTGTGCCCCTCCGGGGGCGTGGTCGTACTCCGTTGAACTTGGACCCGGAGGAGAGAAAGAAAGACACCACACAGTGATAACCCCGAGAGGACTGAGAACAACAATAACGAGGGAGAAGGACCGGTAAGTAGGGACTTACCGGGAGACAAACTACAGAAAACACCGAGACAATAGACGGCGGACTGAGGGGAACCACGCAACAGGACAGGAGGGACGAACAGGACAAACGGGGACTGACGCTCACTCACGCAACCAGAGGTTACCCCCGAAGGGGTCAACAAACACTATCACACGGGAGAAGTCAGGAGGCAAAACGAGCAGGGAGTAACAAGCAGGTGGGAGAAGGGCAGGAGCTGGTAACAAGAGGGTTAACAAGGTAGGTGCAAGGCAAGGGCAGGCTAGGGCACTCAGCAATCACTAGGCACAGGGCACTAGGCAAACAGGCAGAGACGGAGCAGGCTACAGTGGCTGAGAACAGACTCTATAACCGGCAGGGAACTGCTGAAGGTGAGTGATTAAGTACTCTCAGCTTGCCTCTGATAGGCTAAGCTGTGATCAGGGCAAGAGAGATTGGCCGTATGGAGGAAAGAGGGAGCGCGCCTGCAGAGAGTCGCGCGCGTGCCCGCAGAAGCCGCAGCCACGATACACGTGGCTTTGTTTACCTTTTCAACGCGGCGGTGCAGGAGAGTCTGAGGCACCGCCGCGAGCGGACGCCGAGGGACAGAGACTGCGGGAGCCGCGAGGCAGGCGAGAGGCAAGGTAAGTAAACGGCTCCTAACAGGTCAGACCCAGAATTAGGAACACACAGCGCTGGTGAGACCTCCACTTATGCAAGTGTGATACTATATTCCGTGCCCGCACGGGGAGTTCCCTCCACTAGCACGCACGGAACTTCCGTACCTTGGACTCACACACACACAACACGTAAGATAAGTCTGCTGCGTGATGGAGGATTGTACGTAGGTGCTCAATTGAGCCCTTGCTGTATGATTTAAATGTCCCCCCCTGCCCATGTATGCAGGGCAGATCGTTACGTCTCACTGTTGCAAAGGTTTACAGCTCATCCAGAATGATTTGTCGTGTGTCCCGATGCGTGAACGCCATGTGCACATATATGCGCAGACTCGTCTGTTTTGCGTAATTCTGGATCCAGTCCCTTCTACTGATGCTGAGCCAAGCTGATGTCCTTACAGTCCTAAGGATTCGTAGCATTGAATTTTTTCATTTCCATCGCAGATTTTAATACGCACCTCACAGAATTGCGTATTAAAATCCACAAATTTTACTTACCATAATAGAAATAGGCGCACTTCCCCCTTATTCCCATCTTCGTGGTCAATTGAATCGCGCCCTTAGAATCCCGGTTCATTGGCTCTTATGACGAGAACATATGAGCACTTAAAATAATGCACAAGATTGTAGGGCCGTATTCAGATCTCCGGCCGCATTGCATATGCGGCTGGAGTTTACCTACGTTACTTACAAAAAAGTAACGTAGATAGTGTAATGAAATTACTGCGCATGCCCATTAGTTCATATCGGTAAACTCTGGCCGCAATGTGATGCAATGCGGCCGGAGGTCTGAATTCGGCCCGTAATGTGCAGATAATTCTAAGGAACATCTTCCTATGGTGAAGCTCTTTTTTTTCTGTGTTGGTCATGAGCCCTGTGGACTGATCATTAATAATAAAGGACTGGACCCAGAGTTACTAAAAGCAGAAGCTTTCCGATCGTTAGGATAATAAAACGCCCCCTTTTGGGAATCGGTGAATGTGCAAGTGCTGCATCACCAGGAGAGATCTGGATCAACAATTCCTTTACATATACCTGCACCAAGATCTCATTAAATACTGCAATTCCAATGTACATGTTTCAGAGACATATGATAATCAGAGGATGCTGCCTTAATTAACTGAGTATTCCAGGGAATATTCCATGACACAGTATCATGGGTCAGTGTATAATCTGATGTTCAATACAATGGAATAATTATACAAATGCCAAGGTAATGAATTATCACTTCAGATATTAGCTCTGTAAAATTATGAACAGTTGCCAATTTAATTAATTACGGTATTGGCAATACATTTGCTGTTGGATTTTCTTCTCTAAATAATGCATTTCAAACAATAAAATTACTATTCTAGTTCAATTTAATGTGAATTATTTTTCTATTTTTTCTACTTTTTTGTATTATTATTATTATTATTATTGTTATTATTATTATTATCATCTTAAGCTGAGCACACACTAAAGATTTTACTTACACAGCAACATTTTGTTAATAGTAACCATATAATGCCTGACCTGCATGACGATACCCTCATACACACTGTTCTCTATTTTACTGTGGAAATTTTACAAACTGTTTCTATATACCTTTGCTGCAATGATAAGCTCATCCTCAAGGTGGCACTATGCAGAAATATGAATGGGAATCATTGCGGTGAAGATTGCGTGTCAGTACACACAGAAGTTCATCCAGACATAGGTGTATATTTACAAAACGCGCTAAAAAAAAAAATCGCCTAAAATCGTGTGAGTTTGCTGTGAATATCAATCACTGTATTCACTAAAGCTAAACTCACGTGAGTTTAAGCCTCTTGAAAATCGCTGAATCGCCAGTGTGATTTTTTGGCAATTCCTCATTGCCTAGAGGCGATATAGTGACAATTCACCCTGCGAGCCAGGAAAATACATGTCAATCTAGTTGACATGTGTTTTCCTGTGTGTCAAAACCGACCGCAGCATGCTTGAAAGCCTTAGCCATGCTGTGCTGATAGAACTACAAGGCTAAACATTGCTTAGCCTTGTAATTATATCAGTTTGAGCATGGTAAGGCTTCTAACCATGCAGTGCTGTGTGTTGTGTGTGTAAAAAAAAACAGTCTGCACCAAACATACATGAACACATTAAAGTAAGTGTGAATGTAAAAAATACATTTTACCTGACTAATAATGTTCCCTAATGTGTGCACTTACCTCCGGTGGCTCTGTGTCCTATCGTAACTGTGTCTGTATGCAGTGTGTGGTGTAATAAAATAATAAAAGTGTTAGTCACTCACCGTTTGCTCTCATCTTTCTGGAGAAACCTTGCTGGATGTGTTGAATTTTCTTGCTTGGAGTTTTCCGGTTGATTGCAGTCACTTCCCAGTTGTTCTGATCCGGTTCTCTGCCTCTTCGGTACTTGACACATGGCGGGGACAGGCTCCTCTTCTTTATCTGTGCTAATCTCTCCTAATGACCATTTGGTCGCTAGGGGGCAGTGTTTTATAACAGTGCTCCTCAACCAGTGTGCCGTGGCACACCAGTGTGCCACAGGATGTTGCTAAGTGTGCCGCGGTACAATGCCTACAATCGGAGAAAAAGCACTGGAAGACCTTGCCTTAAGGAAATAAGGGTATATGGGGGAGGTTGCAGATACATGAATGGGGAATACTGGAGAGCTGGAGACACCTGAATGGGGGCTACTGGGGAGACTGCAGACACATGAGAAGGGCTACTGGGGAGGCAGAAGACACATGAGTGGGGGCTACTGGGGATGCGATGTAAAATTTAACAAATAAAAAATAACAATTAAATGTAATTTCTGTGTATGAACATAATAATTCCTGCTTCTTTTTGTATATTTTGCTTTTGGTGTGCCGTGGAATTCTGGGATAGGCTTAGGTGTGCCGAGGGGGAAAAAAGGTTGAGGAGCACTGTTTTATAATATTGATGACGTCAGTTACACTGGTGCTCTAGCGTTTCTGACGTCATAGGTCAAGTAAAATGTATTTTTTACATTCACACTTACTGTAATGTGTTCATGTATGTTTGGACTGTTTTTCCCTTACTCTAATGTGTTTATGTATGTTTGTTGCGTACTGTTTTTTTTTTTTTTTACACACAGCGCAGCATGGTTAGAAGCCTTACCATGCTCACGCTGATATTACTACAAGGCTAAGCAATGCACGGCTAAGGCATTTTTTTAAACTCACGCGAGTTGCCGCAAGTTTTTCGGGGACAAATCGCGATGCTTTTCTATAGAAAACCAGCGCGATTTAGACCTTGCAAAATCGCAGCAGCTCTCGTGAGTTAGAAAAAATTGCCTCAAAATCACGTTAGTGAATTCGGTGAATTCGCTGTTAAAATCGCATTCAAATCGCGGCGAGAGGCTGCGAATTGAATTTGAAGGGAAAATTCGCCCTATGTAAATATACCCCATAGTGACATCTTTGATTGTGTGACATCTCTGATTGCATAAGTTAGGAGCTTCCAAAAATCAAATCAAACGATGCAATGCGGTTTTAGATGATTAGATGATTCTGCAGCATCGTGAGGCAGTATACACTGGTAAGATATTGGAGCAAGCAGACATAACCCCCCAGTGTGTACCCTGCTTAAGTCTCCAGTGAGATGCCCTACATCAAGCAGTTATATGAGTTGTAACTGGTCAATAAGAAAAATGAACGTACAGGTTTTACAATGCTGCTCCGGTTAAGGACGTGACAAGAGGTATCAAGCTTAAATGCCTCTCTGACTTCATCTGGACAGTCATAAACCGCCCATTCCTCTGTGCTGATAGGTAAAGTGTCCACCGGGCCTTTCTTCTTAGGCTTCTCCTTGACAATAACAGGCTAAAATAAAACAATAAATGACATTTTTATTATTATTATTATTATTATTTAAATAACAATGAATTAATCTCTTTGGGCCTGATCCAGAACTACGCTGCCCGGCAGTAATATGCCGAGCGTAAGCATACGATCAGCTGAAAAGCCAATCTGCGCATGGCTGGCGTTACTATGGAAACGCCCGATCCTAGAATCACGGTAGTGACGGCTGAGGGGGCGTCCCTTGCCGTTACTATGCACATGTTAGTGTAGGTGGGTCGGGGGGAGGTAGTTTAATGAGGCAGGGAGGGGTTTTAGGTGACACGCTCCTGTGCGAGTGTATTTTCCCTCACTTAGGCCGGATGAAGTTAGGGTAGCCCTCAGCCGGTGTAAGCGAGGGAAAATACGCTCGCACAGGGGGGAGTGTCAGGCAGAGTGCACGCCGATACGCTGTTCTTTACTAAGCACAGTGCATCGGCGTAGGTCTGGATCAGGCCCTTTGAGTTTTCATACACTGGACCTGTAGCCAGCACCTTCATCTTGCAAATAGAGATACTTCTCAGGGCTCATAACTTGTGGAGTGTTCAAATAATGACAGGAATTAATCACAGTAAAAAATAATAACGCTTTCTTAGGGATAATTAGTTCAACCAATATATGACATAACTGATTATGCTGCTACGGGTCCCGGAGGACAGAGCGGGGTCCATGGCAGCCCCTCAACCCATGGAGTACATGCTAAGAATGACAGCTGTCAGAGACTGGGGGTTTAGACAGTGCTCAGCAGTCAGTCTATGAGTTATTAAAGAACTTGGAAAGTTAATAAGAGCTCAGCTGTCGTAGGCTGAGAGCTGAGCACTGTTTAACCTGCCAGCTGTCTGCACATACACAGCACCTGCACTGCGTCCACTCTGGATAGAGAAAAGGGTGGATATAGCTACTCACGCAGCTCCACCTTGCTATGGGGCCAGTTCTCTTTGCAAACCTGGATCCAATAAATCTGTCCTAGTATGTGTGTGCCTTTTGGCACCCAGCAAACATCAAATTTTGACCAAATGTTTATGATTTATTACAAAGATAAGAAAAAAAGTTGTTTATTGCACTTTGTCGTAGGTAGAAAATGATATATTATGGATTTGATCTTGAAGTGATAGACGCGTGGGTATCCCCCAATCGCAGGCAGCTGTGCAATCGATACGCTAAACATTCCCTTTGCACCAATAAACTGCCTTAACTTTCCCAACCCCTGTGAAAAGACAGGGTTTGCTTGTCTGGATCAGTACACAGGGCCAGAGAAATAACTACAGGGGGTGCAAAGGATGCGGATTATGGGGCCCGGAGGAGAGGGGGGGCTATGGCTGCTGCTTCCTCTGCACTGTTAGAGGCTGACAGCTTAAAACAGTGCTCAGCACACCATATATAAGAGTTGAGTGTGGTAGCCCTGACAGCTTCTATCAGGCAATGGTCCTGCCCAGCTCCGCCCCCATAGGGTCCAAGTTTGTCACCTTCCACCCCTGCACAGTGTTGGTCTCCCAATTCTGTGCATTGCAATACCAAGTCACTTAAGATCACAACTCAGTCACCTCTGTCGCAGGCTGTTGGAAGTGTTATTGGGCCTGATCCAGAACAACGCCTCGGAGCGAATTTACGCGTGGCTGAGACGTAAAATCGCTGTTTTGTACACACTGCGCATGCGCACCATAGAAAATACGCACATTAACGTAGTGTAACTGTGAACGTACGGCCCATTCACGTATGTGTCACGTAAATACTTACGTGTGGGCGTGCCGATTTTACGTTTGACCAAATTACGTTTGAAATACGTGAAGTAGGCGGAGGTTTCTATTTAAAGTGTACAGTATGGGCGTGCTTAGCTGCGTAAATTTGTTCAGCCCATACATAAAGCTGCGTAAATTCGTTCAGCCCATACGTACGTGTGCGTATGTCTGCGGTTACGTTGGAAAAAGTTAATGTTGGGTTTGGAAAGCGTATGTTGACAAAATACGTCCGTGCAAGGGGTGTGCCGAGGGGAGTGTAGCAAATTTACGCGCACGAAAATACGCTCTGCGAATAAACGTACAGCACACGTAGTTCTGGATCTACCCCATTTCTCTTAAGGTCTGGATAGGGTGCAAAACGTTCCGATCGGATAGCATCCACAGAACACAAGAGTGGATGAAATGCAATCCAAATCCAGAACTGAAAAATTGGTCAGGAATTGTGCGTGTCAAACATGGCTGCTGAGCCAAGAGACCGAGCAAATTGTTAGGTGGCTCACATGGGGCTGGATCCAGACTTAAGAAGGAGCTTGTAATTTAGGACCTGATTCACACTTAAGAATCTTCTTAAAATAAGAACTTAAAGTCACTCCTGGGCAAAACTATGTTGTTTTCAGGGGGAGTCAAGTTAATTGTATTCTTTGCATGCAGGGATATATCTTTGAATTGCTTACTGAAAACAGATACTGACCAGCTTTACTATTACACTGTTATTTAGACTTGGGCTGGGAAACATCACCTCTCAACAATAGGACTGTTTGCAGCAGATGACATATGACTCCCCTGCAATCAACATGGTTTAGCCCAGGAGTGACTTTAATATCTTATTTTAAGAAGATTCTTAAGTGTGAATCAAATCCTAAGAGAGGAAAGTTACTCCTGGGCTAAACCATGTGGATTTCAGGGGGAGTCCAGGTAATTGTATTCTTTGCATGCAGGGATATATCTTTGAATTGCTTACTGCACACAGATACTGACCAGCTTTACTATCACACTGTTATTTAGACTTGGGATAGGAAACATCACCTCTCAACTCTAATACTGTTTGCAAAAGATAAACCCACATTCCCCTGCAATCAACATGGTTTCCTCTCTTAGGATTTGATTCACACTTAAGAATCTTCTTAAAATAAGATATTAAAGTCACTCCTGGGGTGGAGTGAAATCCTAAGAAGTTACTTTTTAAACTACACACAATAGGCCTGATTCAGACTTAAGAAGGAGCTTAAAATTAAGACAGGAAAGTTAAACCTGGTGTGAAACCTTGTTGATTTCAGGGGAAATTAATTTAATTGTATTCTTTGCATGCAGGGATATATCTTTGAATTGCTTACTGCACACAGATACTGACCAGCTTTACTATTACACTGTTATTTAGACTTGGGCTGGGAAATATCACCTCTCAACACTAGTACTGTTTGCAACAGATGAAATATGACTCCCCTGCAATCAACATGGTTTAGCCCAGGTGTGACTTTAAGTTCTTATTTTAAGAAGATTCTTAAGTGTGAATCAGGTCCTTAGTGCCTGATTCAGAGATCTGTTTCCACGGTGAGATGCGTGCGTATTTTTGCAATCGGACGAACTGCGCATGCGTAGTAACTTTTGGTACGCAATCTACGTTGATTATACGCTAAGTCCAGTAGGCACGCACCTTTGAATCGCACATACAATTTAAATAAAAATGGGCGGGGGGACATATTAATGACGGAATGTGGGCGCGACTAGCATGAATCGCATGCACGGAGGACACATACACACGCAACTGCACACGGAAAGATACAAGTGGTCTATGGAGGTGTAAGTCTGCGAGAGCACGGATTTGCGAGGGGTGTCAAGGGTTTTGGTGGGTGTTCCTAGCTACGTGGGTGCGTTTATTTGCGTTCGCTTTGGCAAACGGATCTGTGAATATGGCCCTTAATTACAAGCTCCTTCTTAAATCGGGATCCAGCCCATGCTGACTAATGGAATAATCCCATAACCCTAAATAAACTTTACTTTTTACACAACTGTGACTCAGGCTTATACTGATCTATTTATTTTCTCTTATATGTTATTTATTACAATATTCCTTTTTAAATCAGATTCCTTTATGTCTTATGAGGTATTTTATTAAAACATATACAGAATAGTAGATCCGCTATTTCCATGGGACGCTGGAAGCAGGAATTGTGATTATTATTATAAGTAGGTTACCTCACTGGCTTCTTTCTTCTTCTTTTCTTTTTGAGAAGATGCAGAGTGTGGATTTGGGATAGGGACAGGGTTCTTCTGTACTGATTTCATAAAAGACGCTCCTGAAGACAATGAAACCTGTGGTAATAAAGGACAAGTCAGATCTCTTCACAAATAATGAATGAGGACAGGCTGCATTATTAATAGTAGTGCAAATTTCACATTTGGAGGCTTTAAATAAAAAGAGCATATTTTATCCCCAGCCACAAGGTTTCCAAATAAAACTACCATGACCTTTTTGCCTTTACCTTATATTTTATAGAATAAAACTGATGACACTTTACAGAATATTTCATACAGTGTCTAGAATATGCATTGTCATATCTGTTGTAATCATTTATAGAATATAAAAAGTTCGGAGGCACAAATAAAAGTTGTATGGGTGTATCACAGAACATAGTGTTTCCAGCGGATAACTTCAGTCGGGTTTAACCCTATAAGGGTAAATGTACACTCTGATAGTGGGAGAGGCCTGTGAATATTATGGGTGTGGGTCGAGTGTCTTAGGGGTGAGTGGTAGAGTAAGCAGTCATTTAACTCATAACAACTAGATGCTAGTCATTAAAGTGCATTTCTGCAAATGACTTTAAGTATTTAAAGTATCATAAAGAACTGGATCCACAGGGCCGTACATTAGCCCACTGGGCTACGTCCAATGGTTCTTCCACACAAAGGGGCAGTGCTTCCTTTCTGCTCGCTAAGGTGGACGGGGGGGAAGCATTTAAATGTTACAGTGTGGGTTGGATTACCCATATATCTGAGGGGATCAGCAGTCAAACAGACCAATGATCCGCACGTGTGATTTATGGCAGCCTTAAGTCACACTTTTTACGCATGAGAAAGGGAAGTGACAAGGGGAGTTCACCCCCCTCTCTCGTGAGGATTTAAACATCCCTCCCCCGCACATAGTGAAACGCGTGGGGTGGTGGATCAGGTCCAAAGACAGTAACTTGTTTTCTAAATATGAGAAAAGAAAATGATGACTGGTCTTCATACAGTAACTAAGGGCTGGATCCAGGAAGGAGGTGGATTCCGCAAAAGGGGCGTTTTCCACTTGCCCAGAGCAAAACGCCCGCATTTGTGAAAGTGCACAAGCTAAACCTCTGCATTACGGAACTGGATCTGTAATGGAACGCTTTCTGACAGCGGGGTGGACATGCGTACGTGAGTTAGGCTTGGTGGGAGGGACTG
>WWET01000208.1:680638-691469 GCA_011038615.1 Limnodynastes dumerilii | reverse complement strand
TCCTGTGTGTATGTTACAGATAGAATGGTATAGTGTGTTACTGGGTAATGGCAGTGTTGCTGGACATTCTCTATCCTGTGTGTATGTTACAGATAGAATGGTATAGTCTGTTACTGGTTAATGGCAGTGTTGCTGGGGTATTTTCTTTCCCTTGTTTCTGTGGCTAGCAGATTTCCCCTCTGCCTTTCATGTACCTGTTAGCATTTACCTATAAACTGAACTGAGCAACTTCCATTTTGTGTGTATATTGTCTGGGAGCAGCAGCTGAGAGGGGGTGTTGCTCCACAGAAGCTATTTTGTATATTTATGTTAGTTGGACACCTAAGAGCTTAATTTATTAAAAAGATATAGGCAACCTATAACAAAACCTATGTCTTCTTCCCCCCCAGTTATTAAGTTATATGGACCGAGTTCACTGATTAATCAGATTGTTCATAATTTCTTCTGGCTTGAGGATACCTTGAAAGAATTGTGGAGAAACACAGGGTGCCTTGACCCCAGAAAGTTTGGGAACCACTGTATCAGAAGCATAAAATATGAACGACTAACGCAAAGTGATGAAACAATACAGCCAGTTTACACAACTGATGACCGTACTTACAGCCTGTGCCTAGTACGTGGCAGGACATTAATGGCCTCATCCAGCACTCTCAGGCCAGAGTCCCAGTCATTCTTATCTGCATACATGTTGAAGAGCAGGTCATAAAGTGCAGCTTTCACACTGACCTCCTCATTAAGATTGTCTGATTCAGTGGAAGTAGCTGGAACACAATACATTAATTTAACACGATATAACAACTAATATCTGTAGTAAGTAACAGCTTTGTTTTTTTCTACTTTAAAAAATTAAGAAGCCTTGTTACCAAATGCTCTCATAGGCCAATAACATAGGTGAGGATGAAGACATTCTGGTATATTCCTAGAACAAGAAAACTAGTCTGAAACGTGTTACAATCTAGAAAAGATGGCTATAAAACGTTGATGTTTAATTAGGGTTACTGGACTGGATCCAGACTCCTGCACGCTTTCCATACGTGTGGGGGTCTGTCCATCCAACAGAGAGAGGGGAGTGAACGTCCCCTGTCACTCCCCTCTGTCATGTGGGCTTTATGGCAGCTTACACTGCCATAAGCCTGCCTTCAGTAAGTCGTGTGGATCAGCGGGAGGGAGCAACCTCCCACACTGTATAATTAGCATGCTTCCCCCGCCCACTGGTCGGAGGGCCCACTGGTGAGAGTCAGAGGGTAAGCACAGCCCGTTTCCCTAGGAAACGGGCTCATACGGAACAAGGTTCCATATCATACTTGCTATGCTAGTGATACTATCGTAAAACTAGTGTAACATCTGGAGGGCTCATGTGCCCTCCAGTGAAATCAGGCCACTTATGAGCCTTGCATGTGTAGAAGCCTTAATGGACCTAACTCTGGATCCGGTCCACTGATTTTTCTATCTCTCAGAGACACTGACCCCGACCCAGATCTGAGTGCACGCCAGCTGGCATGACGTTTCTCTGCGTAATGTTACACTGCGCACACTCAGAACTGAAGAGCACACAGACAATTCAGGTGTGAGCTCAACTCGATCCTCAGCGGCTTGCGCCCTAAGGGCTGTGTTCAGGCAGGAGAGGGAAGGAGGGCTGAGGTCAATGTACAGTAATGGCGAGCCAAGCAAGTGCAGCCCATCCTGATCAGAACCAGATGAATAAAAGGACTGCTTACATCAAAGCATTTGCTCCTTGCCTCAGGTCATCTTTAAGCCCAGGGCGCACACTCTCCACCATCTATCCACAGTCAGGATAAAGCTGCTGGAGTATGATGTTGCTGGTGCCCCCTGGTATGTCTATACCGGTATTAGTGTGTTCATATTACAACTGAAGTGTTCACACTATTCATAACCCTTTCTTTCCCTTTCTTCCATGTACAACACCACATTTGTACAATATATTTGGCCATGTAGCTGCATTGAGCTTCGCTGACTTGTCCGTATGCTCTGTATCATCATTGGTTACAATCCAGACACTGTTGCATACGCTTTTGGATTGGATGCAGCTCGCGCTATTTTAAAAACGCATCTACGGCACGCACAATGCACGCCGATTTACCCGCAGATCTGGACTGGGCCCACTCTGTTCATTTGTGCGTGTGCATCATATATTTAAGATTTTATCCAAGTTCCAGTTCCTTGTGTCAGTTAACATTGATCACTAACAAATAATACACAGCAGAACAGGTAGATCTGTAAGCGAACCGATATGATATGAATTCTTCATAAGGAATATTAATGAGACAAAGTCTGACAGATCAATTTCTTCCGAGGTGTTACTTATTCATGGCGTACCTCTGGGATTCTCTGGGGGATGCATTATAGGGCTTTCAGCATCCTGAGTAGGCCACAGGTGAAATAACGTGATATCGTTTTCTTTCACCTAATAAAGGAAAATTTATAATTAATACACAGAATTTAAGGCCATCCCAGGAGTATACTAGCAGCAGAAATTTCTATAATTACTACCTTTTATCATAAAACTAATTCAATTACAGTTTGTTTTTCATGAATAAATTAGTTTAAAATACAAAAAATGTAAACAAAGTGAATAAAAAAAAAGGAATCAATGACATTTATTATAACATTTATTAATGTTACAATTGTAGCTAATTATTTTAAACATACTTAATCTGCAAAAAAATAAAAATACTGGGGTTAAACCAGAACTACGATTCAATTATGTTTCATAGTGTAGTGCAGTGCTCCTCAAACAGTGTGCCACGGGATGTTGCCAAGTGTGCCGCAGTGAAATGCCTCCAACAGGAGAAAAAGTACTGGAAGACCTTACCTTAAGCAAATAAGGGGATACTGGGGAGGCTGCAGATACATGAATGCGAAATTACTGGAGAGCTGAAGACACATGTTTGGTTATACTGGCGAGGCTGCAGACACATGAATGGGAAATACTAGGGAGGCTGGAGACACATGAATGGGGACTACTGGGGAGGCTGTAGACACATGATGGGGTTTACTGGGGAGGCTGCAAACACATGATGGGGGCTAACAGATAAATTAGTTATAAGAAAAAAAGTTATTAGCTACGATTTTTTTATTTATCAGATAAAAAATAACAATTAATATAATATCTGTGTATGTACTTTGTAATTCCTGCTTTTTTTTTTTGTATATTTTGCTTTTGGTGTGCCGCGGAATTCTGGGAAGGGCTTAGGTGTGCCGCGGAATTCTGGGAAGGGCTTAGGTGTGCCGAGGGTGAGAAAAGGTTGAGGAGCACTGGTGTAGTGTAATTGCTAGGCACTACCCTCGCATGTACGTACTTTGACCGTCTTACGCTTTCCAAACCCTACCTTAAATTTACACAGCGTAAGTACTGACGTACGTAAAGGCAGCGCGTACTTACGAGCCTAAGCACACACATACTGTACGATTTAAATGCCTCTGCCCGCCTCCGAAGCGTAATTACGGGTTTCGTATGGTTGGCACGCCCCTTCGCACGTAGTTGCACTGGCCCTTACGCTCTGAGTTATGTGTCGTAACATCTGCCGGGCGCATGTGCAGTAAGTACTAATGGGCGCTTTTACGCTAGCGGCTAACGTAAAATCGCTAGCGTACGTAGAAAAAAACAATACTGGCAATGGTGCAGTGGACATTGCAGTGACGCTTACATTATTGCAGAACGTGTTCATGTCACCGTAGCCATCGAAACCGAGAGGAATGACAATTCTAACAGCGGGGCTGAATTAAGTTTAAAACTAGCCATTCCCTCTAAGTCAGTTTACAATGGGATGTACAGTAGTTGCATCTGTAGCAATCCCATTTTTGACATTGACACTGTCGACATCTTCATGACGGCTGTAACAATGCCAAAGGCTTTGAAATAAAGAACATTTCTGATCTGAACAGGAACAATGTCGGATTTTCTTATTTTGACATACGTTGTGGTAGACGTTCCTGGTTAGGGTTAGGCTGCGGAGAGGGGACGGTAAAGGCTACGCTGCGGGACAGGGACGGGATATGGAAGGTTAGAGTTGGGCTATGGAGAGCATACGGTTAAGGGAGGGTTAGGGTTAGGCTACAGTGAGGGGTGGGTTAAGGTTAGGGGTGGGTGAAGGATTGGTTGAGGAGAGGTTTAAGGTTAGGGTTCCTGGTTAGGGTTAGGCTGCGGAGAGGGGAGGGTAAAGGCTACGCTGCGGGACAGGGACGGGATATGGAAGGTTAGAGCTGGGCTATGGAGAGCATACGGTTAAGGGAGGGTTAGGGTTAGGCTACGGTGAGGGGTGGGTTAAGGTTAGGGGAGGGTGAAGGTTTGGTTGAGGAGAGGAGAGGAGAGGTTTAAGGTTAGGGTTACAGGAGGATTAAGGTTAGGGTGCAGAGAGGGGGGGGGAGGTTAGGGTTAGGATGAAGTAAACTTACCTGTCACTGTCGAAGTCTTTGTAGTCAAGGAACAACGCTGTCTTGTTGTAAACTGACATAAAATGACAGCAGTCAGCGCTTCATTTTCGCAAAGTGATTTGTCGAAAGACAGATCATTGAAGCAGAGAACTACACCCGTTTACCACACCCATATAGACCTCTTTACATCTGGTAATTATCACTGGCTAGAGACAGATAACTTAAGATGTGCCCTGACTGTCAGAAGTCAGTATATTTGAAGTATATTAATAGTGTGCCCCAACACTTCAAGTCTTTTGCTTGAGAATCTGAGCACAGAAATCTCTGTATCCAACCCCTGGTTATAAAGCAAATGATGACTTTACCTGTTTATGTTTGACGCCAGCCTCGTTGAGGGCCCTGATTACACAGGTAACAGAATCCTTCAGGGGCTCTCGTTCTTTAGCAAACTGTATCAACGGAGAGCAGGCATGCCAGAAATGTTTTGCTGCCTGTACTGTTAGCTCTTGGTTGCCAGCTTCACTGCCAAATCTAAAGATAAAAGATTCCCAAATCACCTGTAATATACTTATATATCATCATAGACACCATTGGTCCTGTAAACTTTGTAAGAAGATCATTGATGCCACCGTGGAGTCCCCTCCCAGGCCGGGCAACAGAAATCTTGTGGCCCTGTACAATAATATTTTTGGAACCCCCACCCCTTCCCAGTAAGTACACAGTTGAAACAAGGAAAACATACAGACTTAATTAACTAAGACTAATTATAAATGTTTTTTATAAATAATTTTCAGTCAAATACTTACCAAAATTTTAAATAACTTGACATATTTAGTATCAAATTAAATGGTGTATCATATTCAGTAATTAACTTGTTTGCCATATTACACAGACTGCATCCAAGTGACGCCATATGACACTCACTTCATCCTAGTTAATGCCACATGATACTCACTGCATCCTAGTTACTGCCACACAATACTCACTGCATCCTAGTTATTGCCACACAATACTCACTGCATCCTAGTTACTGCCACACAATACTCACTGCATCCTAGTTATTGCCACACAATACTCACTGCATCTTAGTTACTGCCACAAAATACTCACTGCATCCTAGTTATTGCCACACTATACTCACTGCATCTTAGTTACTGCCACACAATACTCACTGCATCCTAATTACTGTCACACAATACTCACTGCATCCTAGTTATTGCCACACAATACTTACTGCAAACTAATAGCTGCCACACAATACTCACTGCATCCTAGTTATTGCCACACAATACTCACTGCATCCCAGTCACTGCCACATGATACTCACTGCTTCCTAGTGACTGCCACACAAAATACACTGCATCCTATTGGATGCTTTAATGAACACCATTCAATATAGACTGCATTATCATGAGTGCCATAAACTACAAAAAGCATTCTTATAACCAACTAATACATGTGTGAAATATGGCTCTGTTAGTCTATAAATTACCATGCTCTATTGTGAGTACCTGTTCTGCAGAACTGTATAACAGTCACTAAATAGTGATTCATTTCTGTGACAAGCGAGTCACGTGACCATCGTTTTTAGATTTGTACTCACCAGTATGGCTGAGCTCACAAAGCTGATTTTAATAAGAACAATTGTGAATGGAGATATTACAACACAAAACGTACCTTGCACTTCTTTCAAAGGCTTTTATTGCTGAGAGACGCAAATGTTTCTTCCCGGCCAAGTTGTCCATTATGCTTTGGCCCTGAATGCAGGCTGCGGTGCTTAGCAATTCACATCCCAGGGCAGGACTGTGCCTGCAAATGTGGCAAACAATCTACTAATGACGTACTGAACAAGAGTTACCGTAGAACAAAGCGATCAGTCATTGGACAATTATTCCTTTAAATATTATTCTTGTTATATAAAATACAGGCATATTGCGGTCTCTGTGCTGGACATGTTCTGCCTCTCCAGACATTGGAGTAATCAAATGTCATTGCGCTAATTTTCTGGGCATGTGCTCAACCAATTTACAGTACAATTTACGTTTTTCTATCCAAATATAATATGCTTCCTATTAGTTGTTATTATTGTAACCACATGAAAGTCATTTACAGTGGCTTAGTCAATGTACAAGGTTAACATTAATAATATGTAATAATATGTTTAGCCAGTAGATGTCAGTATTACCTTATATTTGAGTTTGCTTATAAAAAAAATAATAAAAAATAAATATGACAGTATCATCATGATTGTAGTCATTTCAATGGCCTCGTACTTTTAACATTATACTATATATTATTATACTATTTGCTGACAGCTTTTTACTGTCTATGTTTTCTAATGAGCCTCTTATTTACTCATAAGATAATGTACCAGAAAGATAAACATTGAGGGCCTGATCCCCATCTAATAATGGCAGGCGATTTCCATACGTCATGTCAGTCAGTATATAATGCGCATTCAGTATGGAAATCTGCCTCACGGGAGGCAGGCCCACTCACCATGTGTATGAGATGTGTGGTTGGTGGGCATTGGTGTTTAAATTGTGCATTAAGGGCTAAGCACATGCGTTAGATCAAAAGATCTCCAGACTCTGATTCAATGACGGCTGTCACATTAGCTCCATGTGTGACACCATATCCTTGTTTCAGTTCAGCAAATAAAATTGCTGGCTGTGGAGAGGTGATTGTATCATTGATCTTGTCAGCGGTGATGGTCACAGGCGGTATGGTTTCGGATGATGGTTTTGAAGTCACTAAAATGCCAAGAGCCTGCACCTCCTGTAATGTGTTGGTTATCTTATATGTCCATATACCGTCCTGAATGAGAGGTGTATAAATGGATTGAAATTGGTCATTATAAAATAATTCAGTAAATTTAATTTAGTTAATGTTATACTGGGCAGCTAGTAATATTTTCGGTACTTGTGTACTTTACAAACTCATTTTAAGCAACGCTGTCAATCAACTGTGATCATCACTCTCCTCCCAACATTACAGGATGTGTAGGCTCTTGGCATTTTAGTGACTTCAAAACCATCAGCCAAAACCACACTGTCTGTGACCGTCAATGCAGACAAGATCAATGATATATATATATATGTATATAGATATATATATATATATATATATATATATATATACACACACATACAGTGGGGGTATATAGGCCGGCTGTGAGGGGGTAAGAGGCGGTCCAGGCCGCTCTGTGCCATGTTGGGTACCCGGGGACGGAGAATGTGGAGGTAAAATACTGGACACAAGATGGCGGCTCTCAGCGGAAACTCCGACTACCACAGCACTGCCAGCCCCATCATTGGACGGTTGTCATAGCGACCATTACCCTATTGGCAAATCGCGTCACTGCGTTATTCCTTATTTTGATGCTTGAGGCTCTCGCTTAAAATGAGTCCATAAAGTACACAAGTACCAACAAAACATATATATATAGCTCTCAATATATAAATGACCCATAGTTGAGACTCTGACAGTATTAGACTTAGGACCACCAAAACAGAGAAGCCCTGTAAATGGCTGGTGACTTACCATATATTTGCAAATGTATTTAAAAGATAGAGGCCCGTATTCAGTGATTTTTACTACTGCGCATGCTTAGTAATTTTTTAACGTAATCTACGTATCTTTTTCTTACGTAGATTGCGTAAAAAAATTACTATGCATGCGCAGTAGTAAAAATCGCTAAATACCGGACGTATATGTTATATGTCCGGTACTCTGTATACGGGCCAGAATGTCATGGTTGGTTACTGGTTAATTGGAAGAGTGCTGGGGTGCCTTTTTTCTATCTATATATATATAGTAGTTCACCATTTATTGCAACAGATCATATTGCTACTGGGAAGCGATGACGGTCGGCAATTTGCTGAAGTGAACAACATTAGTCCTGCAGCTCCTGGGCCTCCAAAGATTCCAACGCAGACCTTTTATCCTAACCCTAACTATTCTGTTCCCGCAACCTAACCTTATACCAACCCTAACCCTCCGTTTCTCACAGCCTAACCCTAACTCCCCCCCTCCCCGGACACTAAAGGCATGTGGAATGATTACCTTGTCCAAATAGGAACATTTGACATTGTATCCATCCCATATAGAGATATTCTTTATTAATCCAGTATCGGCACTGATACACCAAGCTGTGGCTGTATCAGTGTCAAAATAGCAAAATTACCATAGTGACAATTACATCCTATCTATCACCTATCAGATGTTTTTTGCCTCTGTCCTTGATTGGCTAACCACCCTTGCTCTAAAGCAAAATCATGTGCACTGGGTACATTACTGTGTGGCATAATCATGTGATCTGAAGACATTAGGCATAATGGGTTGGAGCACTGGCAGCACGGTAGCTCAGTGATTAGCACTTGTGCATCTCAGTACTGAGGTCATGGGTTCAATTGGCGGATTAGGGAATTTGTATGTTCTCCCCATGTCAGCGTGGATCCCTCCAGGTGCTCCAGTTTCCTCTTAAACTCCAAAAAATACATGCTGGTAGCTTAATTGTCTAACTTAACACGTGTATGTTTGTATGTGTTGATTAGTCAATTTAAAAATGTAACTCTATTGGGGCAGGGACTGATGTGAATGTGAAATATTCTCTGTAGAACGCTGATGGTGCTACATAAAAACCTCTTAATAAATAAAATAAAAAAATAATCATGTGACTTTGAAGACATTAATGTGTGGCATAATCCTGTCAATTGGATGCGAGGGGCAGTCGGGACTACTGTCCCTAGCCCGGAACAGATGGAGCCTGCCACAGGCCAGCTGTTAACGCAGATGATGTCACATAGGAAACGGGGCCCTGTGGATGGATCCCAGGCCCCACAATGTCTGGTCACACCCCTGATTGGGTACATCATTGTGTGGCACTATATATATAAAGTAGGTCCGATTTCCTAAGGTTCATTCATGCCGCATTTGCAGCTACAGTCAGCTTCTCTATTCTTTATTATTAGTTAGCAGTGAAGCCACAGAGACTGAAGGACATCAGCTATTATATAGCCCATGGATTTAACTAAACATCAAGCAATTCTAGAAGCCAATGTCCAAGAGAGATCAGTATGTGGAAAAATGTCATCTAAGGAAGCTTTGTGTTTCCAAAACGCCTCTAAAGTCAAGGTTTCAGAACGGCCTTTAGATGCCCCAGAAGTTATATTATATTGATGTCATGAGATCTCAAACATGCAGCGCCTGCAGGACCACCACAGAATATCTATGAGCTAGAACTATTCTACAAAGAGCAATAAAGAAAAACCTGTAGCCGGTCATAAAACACATTTGGAAGCTGTGAATTCCTATGCAAATAGCTTGGAAATAATGGAATTGCATTTTATAGTCATGTAAAGCAAGAGAAAAAGAATTAAGCGCCCCTAATGGTGCATTAAAATTATAGTTGGCCCAATCTAAAAATACTTATTGTTGCAATGAAACAAATATTACATTTTGTGAAACCAATAGTGAAAACTTTGTGCAGCGCTTAGAAAAGGTTTATTAGCTGAGATCTATAATTACCGATCAGTGTAAACATCTGGAAGGGTACTTACACATCCTGTTTTTTCAGAATCTCATCAAATGTTAGGGCTCTCTGGGCGCAGGCTAATGCCAGTTCTAGGTCACTTGAATTGTACGCAAAGTGAGCCAGCCTGGTTAACGTCTGCAGTTCTACCAAGGAGTCCGTCCACTTGCATTCCAAAGCCATTTTCGATACCTGGTGACATGAACATGTAGGAATTGACAATATTATATAGTCAAAAATTATTTTCAATGTACAGAGACATTTACATATGTGACTTATATGGCTTTGAAACTCCAAAATATATATGAACAAACTGTGACCTATAAGCACTACCATAGTAGTGTAGACCTTCTATATCTAGTGCTGTATCCAGAACTGTTGATGTATAAGGGGAACATGTTGGGAGTCCGTCTGCACCAGCATCGGAGATACGACAGCAGATCGCCATTTGATCCTAAGATCCATACTGACGAGGGGAGGTCACGCCACTTGGACGTACGGGACCGTTGTCATTCTCTGGTACGAATGTCCCATTTGCGAAATAGGGATATCGGAAAGTTTCTTTTCGGATGTCCCTATATCGAATGGTTACGCATTTCTACTTTTTTTTTTTGGAATGGGTGATTATGCCGTTCGACATACTCACCCATTCACATTCGGAAACAGCAGATCACTCCGCCGCACCCGCTATCGCCAGAGGTGAGTAAACTCTTTCTGCGGGGTTAGGGTCAGGCTGTAGGGGGAGGGAGGGTTAGGGTCAGGCTGCGGGAGATGGTGGGTTAGGGTCAGGCTGCAAGTAAGGGAGGGTTAGAATCAGGCTGCATGTGAGAGAGGGTTAGGGTCAGGCTGCAAGTAAGGGAGGGTTAGGGTCAGGCTGCAGGGGAGGGAGGGTTAGGGTCAGGC
>WWET01000208.1:642680-662429 GCA_011038615.1 Limnodynastes dumerilii | reverse complement strand
ACTCTAACCCTAACCCTCCCCTTCCATTACTCTAACCCTAACCCTCCCCTTCCATTACCCTAACAATCCCTTTTTTGTAAACTGACCCTAAGATTCTCTCTCCTTCCATTAACCTAACTTTAACCCTTCCTTTCCATTACTCTAACCGTAACCTTCCCCTTCCATTACTCTAACCTTAACTATCCCTTCTCTGCAACCTAACCTTAAAACTCCCCAAAGAGTGCTACTCACCGCAATGGTCGGTGCAGCGGGGGCGATGGCATTTCCAAAGAATGAATGGGTATGTATGCTGATCGTTATACTTACCCATTCTTAAAAAAAACATTCTTAAAAAACCATTTAGCGGCGACTCCCACCGTTTGGATCCGATCCCTAATGTTTACAGTGCATGTTTTCCAGGTGTCACTGCTGGAGCACAGGTGTGTTCATTACCCACTGTCACATTGTAAAAGCTCCACAGGTGCCTAATTATATCACTTGTGATTCTCTAAGGAAACCTAGAAAATATGGACTGTAAGGGGGTCCTGAGGACCGAGGTTGAGAAACACTGCTTTAGACATAAGTCTACTTACTGAGAATATTTGACATATTTTATTGTAACCTATACAGAAAAAGTATACATTTATCTAACCACAAAAGATATCAAATGAATTTTGGAAAGAATAGCTCTCTAATGTCCCAGCTCCCGTTAAAGTAAAATCACATGATCAATTCCATTTGACTTCAAAACACACTAACGTCACATTTTTGTGAAATCTTCTTCAATTCATCTAAAGTTAAATTGAGTACAAAAGTGTCCTTCTATAACAAAAAACTCTTTCTACCCATTATATATTTCCCATTAGGACCTGATCTCATATAGCAGTACTAACCTCTGCATTGATAAATCTAATTTCTGCAAGAATACGCAATAGACCCGTCACATCACTGTATAATTTTATCTTGGGCTTTAACAAATCCAGCTCTGAAATTCTCCCTTCATCCACAATGCTGCTGACAGATTTCTTTTGTTCTACTGGAAGGTTGAAATAAAGAAATACATACTTTGTTAAACAATTAAACCAAAGAAAAACAATATTTAAAATTAAAATAACTCAATTAATTATAGTTATTTAACTTATTAGTAATGGTAGATGACATTTTTAGGTTGTGCAGTATCTTTAATCAATATAATATTTACGTTTTTTTTTAAAGTTATGTAAGTCATTATGGAATGTTTGGACCTGATCCAGACCTATGATGTTGCGCTGAGCGTTATAACGCTCAGCGTAACATCTATGCACTCCCCCGGTCCGGGCATAATTACATACTGTTACGCCGGCTGAAGGCTACCCTAACTTCAGCTGGCGTAACAAGAGTATAATTAGGCCCGGACCTGATCGTAACTAGCTAAGCCTGCCCTCCCTGCCTCATTTCTCTACCTCCCCCCTGCCTTGCTTCCCTAACTGTAGAGTAGTTACCATGGAGTAGTCTGAAGTTTGCTGGAATTCAAGCCAGGAGTACCAAGTGTCCCGAAATTCAGGGTATAGCCCATTAGCGGTTGAAATAAGCTCGTTCATTAACATGTATTAGTCAATTTTTTGGAATCAGTCTTTCAATGTAGGAGGGGAGGTGGATTCCCATGTAATGGGAATAAGCGCTTTGGCGGCATTATTCATGTGTTTTAGGAGAGATTTGTTGTATAGTTTACAAGGGATGTTGGAGAGAGAGAGGAGCCCGAATTCCTGTCCCTGGTGAACAACTAGTTGTTATACCTTACACGCTGTCTCCCTCACTTCCCTCCAAAAACTAGTAAGGCAGGGGCAGTCCCACCATATATGCAAGTATGTGCCAATGGCAGCTTGGCAACGCCAGCAGGTATCTGGATAGGAGGGAAGGAAACAGAGGATCGTAGAGTGCACCCTGTACCAGCGAGACAAAATTTTAAACTGGGTCTCCACTATAGAAAGGCTAAGAGAACATTTAGATGTTACTAGAAAGATCTTACCCCATTTTGTCTGCGAGAGCGGTTGGGAGAGGTCTCTATTCCAATTCTCAACGTACCTAAGATCTGATGTGAATAGACCATCAACGAGTTTTCTATAGATTTTGGAGAGTAAGCGTGACGGAGCAGACTCTGTGGAGCAAAGATCCTCAAACGGTGTCAGTTGACGACTCCACACTCTACCAAGCATGGCAGCCCAGTAATATCCCTTTAAGTAAGGAAGTTGGAGTCCCCCTCTTATTTTATTTCGGTATAAGACATCTGGCTTACATCTGGGAAGCTTATTCTGCCATACAAATGATCGAATCATGAGCTGCTTTAAAGAAAGTGTGAGGGAGGTGGATTGGGAGGGTTTGGAAGAGGTACAAGATACGGGGAAGCACATTCATCTTTATTATATTGATCTTGCCAAGCCAGGAGAACTGCTTAGCAGTCCAGGTTGACAGGTCTTTTTCTATTTTGGAGAGGAGAGGGGGAAAGTTAGCAGAGAAAAGTTGTGACGGGTCCGATGTAAGGTTAATACCCAAGTATGTCATTTTGGCCTGCTCCCACTTAAAGGGGAAACTTTGCTCTAGCGCGGCTTGTTGCTGACTAAGCAAGTGAATGGTCATTGTGACTGATTTATCCATATTGACTTTGAAGTTTGAGATCTGGCCGAAGAGTTGAAATTGTTTTAACAAGGAGGGGAGAGAGGTTGCAGGGCTAGTGAGGGAGAGTAGAAGAGCGCCAGTTTGTATTCCTTGTCTCTAATCTGGACCCCCTTAATGTCTGGTGTCAGACGGAGCGTGAGCGCTAAGGCTTCCATACCAATGACAAACAGGAGAGGGGAAAGGGGGCAACCCTGGCGCATGCTGTTTGTGATCGGAAAGGATCGGAGAGGCCCCCATTAATACATTTTTCTAGTATGTGATAGAAAAGCGAGAGCTAAAATCTGACTGGTTGCTATGGGCAACATCTCCACTTTTCCTTTCCCGCAGCTTAGTAAATCTAGCCCAGAGAACATGATATAGAGACGCATACAAATTGCCATGCATCAAGGGTCCAGCACATCTGAGTGCAATACATGGACGGGCTGTGTGCAGTCCAAAAGTGCACGCAATGGTACTTTGTGACGTACAGAATATAGCATACAAGCACCAAGCAGCCATGTCCAATGCAGCTACCTATGCAATACGTTGTAACTTCTTTTCAGCTATGAATGAGGCGCTAGCTGTGTACACCCAGCCATACTGTACATAGTCCAATGTTGGAACCCCCCCCATTGCCCTTAAGTTGCAAAGTTGCCCAGCTGTAAATCTCACCTTAAATGCCCAGCTGTATTATGGCAAAAGCTAAATTAGCATAAAGTCAACTCTCTATACAGCCGGCATGATCCTATTTCTTCAGCTTCTTTATAGAGAAAAGAATAGTTCAAGTACCTTGCAAAAATAAAACATTTCTTGGGCTATTTTTCCTATGGTTAAGCTCAGTTTTTCTTCTCCTTTATATAGTCTTGTGCTGTGACTGTGTTCCCTGCGGGGCCTGAGGGGATTTGCTTTGTCTTGTTCTTCCCGAGGTCAGCCCCTCTGCTGTGTCTCCCGTGTGTCCTGTCTCTCACAATCCCATTATCACTCTCCTCTTCCACTTCTCTCTCTATTTATAGCCTCTCTCTTCTATCTCCCTCGCTGCCTCACACAAAATACAGTTGAAGTCCCAATGACAATTTACAATTCAGACATAATTAATGCTTGCAGCAGGTGTTTCATTGCTTGATTTGCCTGGCAATGTCATTTTTCATGCACTATTCTCTTCATTTTTAACACCTAGGTATCACTTCATTTGCCTGAACTGCAATTTACGTGGATCACCTTCATATATTAACTTCACACAATCATACTAGTTCTTCTTAAGCACAGGGGGCAGGATCCAGACTTACAATATTGAAGCTCAGAGCAATTATATCGTGGACATATTTCCTTACTGCATTTTCTGTTTATGAATGGATTATGGATACATTATGTATTTTGCATTGATTTATGTATTTTGCATTGATTTCGGGTAATGTTGTAAAAAGACATGCATCTGTAAGTAAACCTATAATTGCTCTATATTCAGTGATATCACTCATGTTCATATACTTCTATGTGTCCTGAATTGAGAAAACCTTTCACTGTGTTATAGAAGTATCATTTTAACACAGTAGACCTAGCACGCCACCCATTGTCACCCGAAGCCCTTCTTCTCTTTCCACCCTTTCCCTTCCCCCTTGTTCTTGATAATTTACATTTAGGGTATTCTCTTTTTGGCAGCACCTCAATTATTACTACATTTGGGTGGGTCTAAATATTCATTTCTCCTTTTCTCTATTTAAAGGACACTCAGCTTACGTTTCATTTGCTTATTTAGGTAGAGCGGGTGCTCAACTTCTGTCCCTTTTCTCTCCCGATGCCCTCCCCTGTTCTTTCCCTTATTTCAGCCCTTCCCATATAAGCGTCCACCCCATGTGGGTTCAGATCTACTGCTACTGACCAAATGCCACATAAAACTAACTACACAGAAATCACTATTGATGAGACCAATAATAAAAAAAACTATGAACAATTTTAGGAATAAAATACTCACAAAAACACTATTCTGGTTTAGAAAGAGATAAAGGGCCTGATCCAGACCTACGCCCGCCGTCGCTCAGCTCCTGGTTTAGAAAGATATTGGATATGTGACCCAAAGTTGGGGCTCTAAAGTTTAGAGTTAAAATTAGAGTTAGGACTGTTTAACAGAGAAGCCTTGTAAGTGGCGAACAGCTTATCACATATCTGCAGATGTTTGTAACTAATTCTCTGACTTTTATTTTAAAGATAGAGGTTCATGATTAGTAACTGAGTAATGGCTAGAGTGCCAGGCCATGTTGTGTTTTATATATATATATATACTTAAGTTTCACTGGTTTTAAGTTCTGCAGCTAGGAAAATGTGTTATTAGAATCATATCTATGTGACTGTACAATGGGATTCACGTGAAAGACTGTACAATGCAATGTGTTTCAATAGAAATGTATTTAAAAAAAAAACAAAAAACTCACAGTATACGAAGACGTCACCTTTCACTGCAATTAATGTGTACTTACAGACATCCGCTTTAGTAACACTCCATCGTCCATCATCATATAACAAGCAAAATCTGCACGCTGCCCTGCACACGTCCCAAATGCCATGCTTGCGCGCAATTTTTGCCAAATCCGCCCATAATTTCACCCTGGAAAATGGAAATCAGACATAAATTACGTCAAATATAAGTACATTTAGTTCAGGTGTGTAACTATAGGGGAAGCAAGGGGAGCAGCTACTACAGGGCCTGAGGAGAGGAGGGCCCTCGGCCCTTATTACTATCATTGGGCCTGATTCAGACCTCCACGGCGGGCGGATGCGTAAGATCGGCACATGCGCCGGGCAGGTGTTGCCCGGCGTAACTAGGAAAAATCCTAATTTAGGATCAGGCGTCCCTTAGTCTAGTGTAATTACGGTGGAGGGGGCGTGCCAAGCCTACGCTACGTAATTACACTAGACTTAGAGAAGGTAGGCGGGGGGGCATACTTGTAGTATCGGGGACCCGCGCGACGCAGCAAGCAGCACGGCGGAGGCATCCCCTCTGCCTTGCTGCGGCTCTAAATCATAAATCCTAACCTTAAATCCTAACCCTAAACCTAACCCTAAATCCAAACCCTAACCCTAAATCCTAAATCCTAACCCTAAATCCAAACCCTAACCCTAAATCCAAACCCTAACCCTAAATCCAAACCCTAAAGCTAACCCTAACCCTAAATCCTAACCCTAAACCTAAATCCAAACCCTAACCCTAAATCCAAACCCTAACCCTAACCCAAACCTAAATCCAAACCCTAACCCTAAATCCAAACCCTAACCCTAAATCCTAACCCTAAATCCTAACCCTAAACCTAAATCCAAACCCTAAATCCAAACCCTAAATCCAAACCCTAAATCCAAACCCTAAAGCTAACCCTAACCCTAAATCCTAACCCTAACTCCTAACCCTAAATATCTAAACAATATTATTTCTTTCTGTATAAGTGCCTCGCCCTTTTACCGCTGCGAGGCAGAGAAGACGTGATCCCTCCGCCGTGCTGCTTGCTGCATTGCGTGGGTCCCCGATACTACAAGTATGCCGGCGGGGGTACTTGTAGGGAGATGAGGCAGGGAGGGCAGGGTTTATAGATTACCCCTGGGTCCAGGCGTAATTACACTCTGTTACACCGGCTGAACTTAGGGTAGCCTTCATCCGGCGTAACAGAGTGTAATTACGGCCGGACCAGGGGAGTGTCGGGGGGAGTGCATGTAGCTTATGCTGTGCGTTAGTACGCCCACCGCAGCGGCGTAGGTCTGGATCAGGCCCATTATTACAAATAATAATTACGATTTTTTAAGGTAGCTTTTTGTATTAGTTTGTATTTTGTATTATTAGAAATGTGTTTATTAAAAATCAGCAAATACAACATGTGCAACATAAAAAAAAATATAACATTTACATGAAAAATGTACTAAAATCTATAAAGAGCAGAAAATATTCAGATTCAGAGAGAATATTCTCTGTGGCTGATGCTGATGACATATTTACACTGAGCTATGCAGATGTTTAAGTGCACCTGTCAAATCAGCTCCTCTGTGAAGTGAACATCCATGAAGCCTACTGGGAACCAGTGACATTAATGAGACATAAGGCACAAAGTAAACACAGAGGAGAAACAGGTTTTGGTTCTGATTCCTGACTCATGGGGTGAAGATCACCTGTTCAAGACTATAAACTGTAATCACTATATTAAATGCCAGTGATTCCACTTAGCAATCATTGGACTGTCGTACAATGGAAGTAGTAGAAGTCAATGAATAAACCATATAAAATACAGACAATTGGTGACAAGAGGTTAGAGAAGGAAACGTTGCGGGTACCCACCTCTCAGAGTCATTCTTATTTTCTGTATGCTTTAAATGGCTGACGGTTTTTTCGATGCACTTGGTATGATGGTGGGCTTTCATACATAGGTAACTTACACGTCCTTTGTTGCTTTTACCTGTGGACACTGACACCAGATAGAGTACTCATCACTACAGCCAGTGCTTCATGTATATATAAGCCATTGCCAATACAGAGGATTATTACTTATTATAGCAATCATTAAACAGCAATCCCAAGTTACTATTAAATGGAAGAATATCCAAGAAGGAATGAAGGAAGGGTAAATTTATTACAGTGTTCAAAAATAAAACAAAAAACACAAAAAGGAAGGGGGAGGGGCGCCATAAACTGTTGTTAAAGTATTTGCAAAAAAAAATAAAAATAGAAACAACAAAAATAAAACTCAAAAGAAATTCAAACAAACAAAATAATTCTCCCTGCTACAGGGAACCCCAGATATGGCACAGGATCCACACTAGGAACAAAAGAGGTCCGGCGCTCCAAACATACATTAAATAACACTATGGGCCTGATCCAGAGGTACGCCGATGCGCTGTGCTTACTAAAGCACAGCGTATCGGCGTTCACTTACCTTGACACTCCCCCTGTGCGCGCGTATGGCCCCTTCCTTACGCCGGCTGAAGGCTACCCTAACTTCAGCCGGAAAGCAAATGAGACCTGTGTATCGTTTTCTAAAAGTTTTCAAGCCTCAATTTGGATCCTCAGGATCCAGGCTTCCGTGCTGAAAGTCTTTCCAATAACGGGGCGGGGGGCGGCACGCATAGGGATGCATGGTGGGAGGGGGGAGGTATGTAAATCATAGAGTAAGGGCTTGTTTAAGGATGGGGGAGTGTTTAAAACTGAAACGTGATTGGATGAGAACCAAGCAGTGAATCTGAAAGAATAGAGCAGGTTTAAGAGGAGGGATTAGTGCATTTGTTGTCTATGCACTAAAGCTTGAAGAATAATATATTTATTGGGCTTGAATGTTGCTATTAATGTAATTATTTATATCTAACATAATGGGTACATTTTTAGAATCCAGATTTAAAAAATGTATTTTATATTAAAGATTGTTGTATTATAAAACATAACAATTATAAATACATGTTATACAACTATATGCTACATAGATATACAGCTGTAGAACATGGTGACACACACACTTACTGTAAGCCAAACTAGGCAGCCAATTGTAACAAAGACAATGTATTTGACCACAAGAATGACCTGGACTTAATGGAGAGAATATTCAAACTACATAAACTGAACACCAACATAGAAACATAGAAAGTGACGGCAGATAAGAGCCACATGGCCCATCTAGTCTGCCCATTTGTTTATTAAAAGTTTGACTAGCTGAGCTGGGATTTGAACCAGTGACCTGCTGCTGAATGTGGGCGCTCTACCTCCTGATGGTGTATACTTAGGTCCTACGAACCATAGTCACATACCAACTCAGTGCAAAGAAGCCTATTGCCAGCCTAGGTAACCAAGGATCATGCATGGTTATGATCCTCAGACGAGGCCTTTGGTTACATTTTAGTTGTGGTTGTTCCTCTTGTTACCATACCCTTTACTATCTTAGACCCTTTCATTATTATAGACTTTAATGGCAGATCCCGTTGGTTGATCTAGTCTGTCTATCCCCCATACAAGTAAAAGGCAAATTTATTCCATTTCTCCAGCAGGGTGGATTACCTTTTGATTCATTTTCACTATCAAGGACCATTTGAAAGACATCAGGAGCTAGACAGAGACCAGCATTAACAAGCAATGATCGCTTCGTCCTGGCAGAGTCCTTCACATTGCTCTGTTTGGCCTATAGGAGAGAGAGAGAAATGGAATCAAACGGGTGACTGGGATAATAAGTAGGAAACCAGCCAACGCCTAGTGGACTCCAGTCAGTTTTACCATCATCCAATGTAACATCTGATAACTAGCTTCCCTCAGCAATTACTTGAGTCTGTTATGTACAGAGGGCCTGATCCAGACCTACGCTCGCAGGCAAGCGGAAGCGTAAAATCGCCATAAAAAACGCACTGCGCATGTGCATAATGACAACTTCTGGTCGTACCAAAGACCTTTTCATAGCGGCGATTCGGGCGTCCGTATTGTTTGCGTATTTTCTGGCGACGGGGCGTGTTTATAATTCGAAGTTAGTACAGAGCCATTTAAATTGTACAGTATGGGCGTGCTTAGGCTTAGCGCGTCGCAACGAAAATACGTACGAACACATGGAAAAGTTCGGCGGGCGTAATGAAAGGAAGGTAAGGGGAGTGTCGTGGGAGTGAAAGTTTTTACGCTGGAGCGGTAATACGCTCCGCTCTCATGCGTAGGTCTGGATCAGGCCCAGTATGTGATACACCACTGGCTAAAAAAATTCATTTCCAAATAGTATTTGACATGATAAACAGTATGATATTATTTTTCTGTACTTAAGAGCAAGCAAACTAGGTAATGCTTAAAAAAAAAAAAAAATAAATAAAACACAGCAAAATATAGAAATGAGCTGGAAAAAGAGATTCGCCACCCCCAGGTCTGTGCTTTGTTGTAGTGTGGCTGCTTTAACAAAGTGCCTATCTGAAGTTAAAGCTCACCTATCCCCCACACTCATTGAAGGCCGATGTTATGTGCAATGGCCAATAGTTATA
Organism: Limnodynastes dumerilii; assembly: GCA_011038615.1. Classification (NCBI taxonomy): domain Eukaryota; kingdom Metazoa; phylum Chordata; class Amphibia; order Anura; family Limnodynastidae; genus Limnodynastes; species Limnodynastes dumerilii. The sequence continues at coordinate 652,844 of WWET01000208.1, read as the reverse complement.
GGAATGCAGCCATTAAGTGTCATCACTGAATGGAATTCTCCTGTATTCTGGCTCAGTCACCATGTAGTTGCCTTCACTTTGAATTTATATTTTATTTCTGCTGAAAACACAGTTCTCCCAATCTCACAGTCAATGGGATGGGACAATGGGCCTGATCCAGAGCTACGCCGGCTGCCTTTTTTAAGGCGGGCGTAAGCATAAGATCAGCTGTTTAGCCAATCTGCGCATGTGCCTGGCAGATTTTTACTGGTGTAACTATGGAATTCCCTTGGTGAGGATCGGGCGTCTTAAACTGTAGCGTAGTTAAGGTTGTTGGGGGCGTTCCAGACTTACGAGCACTGTAACTACGCTACAGTTAGGGAAGGTACGCGGGGGGAGGCAGGGAAATGAGGCAGGGAGGGCAGGCTTAGTAGGTTACGCACCAGTCCTGCCAGCTAAAGTTAGGGTAGCCTTTAGGCGGCATAACAAAGTGTAGCTACGGCAGGACAGGGGGAGTGTCAGGGGGAGCGCATTGATGTTACGCTGTGCGTTAGTACGCACAGCGCAACATCGTAGGTCTGGATCAGGCCCAATGTGCCTGTGATCACAAAATAAACAGACAGAAGGGCCGGTGCGGAGCCTGTGGTTATCAAGTTAATTGAGAACTAGGAACCATATTCAGACCTAAGTGCAAAGTCTGTACGTTTGTAGCCCTGCAGATATGAATGCATGGATTTTGCTATCCTATATTCCACAGTACACTACTCTGATCTACAAAATGCAGAAGGCAGTTATGAGGACTGCACTCTGCCTTCATTATTCCACACAGAAACCCTTCCATGCATAATACTGGGTTGTACATAAGGGCTTAGCTAACCCCTTACCGTAAAATAACTCTACCCCACTGTTCGCAACTAAGGGCCTGATCCTGAACTACGCCTTTAATACAAACATTGGGCCTGATCCAGAACAACGCTTCGAAGCGAATTTACGCGTGGCAGAGACGTAAAATCGCTGTTTTGTACGCGCTGCGCATGCGCACCATAGAAAATACGCACATTAACGTAGCGTAATTGTGAACATATGGGCCATTCACGTATGTGTCACATAAATACTTACGTGTGGGCATGCTGATTTTACGTTACTCCGAATTACGTGTGAAATACGTGAAGTAGGCGGGGGGTTGTATTTAAAGTGTACAGTATGGGCGTGCTTAGCTGCGTAAATTTGTTCAGCCCATACATACGTGTGCGTATGACTGCGGTTACGTTGGAAAAAGTTAAGGTAGGGTTTGGAAAGCGTATCTTGGCAAAATACGTCTGTGCAAGGGGTGTGCCGAGGGGAGTGTAACGAATTTACGCGCACGAAAATACGCTCCGCGAATAAACGTACAGCAAACGTAGTTCTGGATCTAACCCTAATTTTGTAAAACCTTGTCGATGGAAAGGTTCTTATAATTGGAACGCAGAAATGGCCGTAGTGTGTTATCGATCGTGAGTACCTCATTTTGATCATGCGCAAAATGAAGAGACAGCTGACGGAGGAATGAGGAATTTGTAGGTCAGCTGTCAGCCGTCTGTAATTAACAACTGCCTGGAGCCAGGAGCTAGAGTTTATCTGTAATTATCAACTACCTGTTGCAATGAACAAGATCCTTATCCTATAAAATTTTTCAACTACACACAAACTCAAGATGAAGCAAGAGGTGGACGACTGTATACAAAAATTTGGATAAAATCCAAGTCAAGGGATAACATTTAGACTTTGAAAAGCCTGTGGGTACAAATGCAAGGAAAGTACAGGCAGCAATGGATATTTGTCCTGCCTGCAACGCCAAATAAATAACATCTAGCTGGATTTATCTGCACTCCAAATTGGGCTTGTATGTATGTTGATGTAATAGCAAATTATTTATGTTGCTGTTGGATAGCTAATAATACAAGAGGAAGTTTATAAGTTTCTCTTACAGAATAATAAGAAACTTTATTAACTTTACCAGCAGAAAAATATGAATAGCTTCAATAACCTTCCCCTTAAATAACGGTATTACGGCAGGAGATGTTTATTTTATTTCTACAGCAGTCAGAGCCACTGCTATCCTCTATCCGCTAACTCATCCCGATGAGTCATTATGCAAAGGAGTCATTTTATAATATGAGATGGGAAAATCTACTGTTTGGTTAATTTCCCTAAAGGAGATAATTGCATGAAACTATTCAGGTTACATACCAAATAAGATGTAACCTCTTAAAATATCAGATAACGACTGATTCATGCAGTGCTGTCTCATGTTCATACCTTTGGGTTCATAAGACAGATAATACTTAGGTGTTGTGTGTGTCTGCAGAAGGGGGTGTTGTTCTGTGTCCTCCTATGGGGCCTATCTAGATCCAGATCCAAACAATTCCGAGCTCCTTGTGGGTGAAGGAAGGTGCTGGTTCTGTCCACATCCCAACCTGCCTCGCCTTGAGAAACTCTTCCAGTATGGAAGAGGATCCAGATCCATAATGGGAATGCAACACATACAGAGTATGGATCCGGTCCAGGGTTCCTGTATATGTAGTACACCATTCCTGTGGCTCTCCAGGTGTTGATAAACTACGAGTCCCAGCATGCTTTAACTGCATAGGCATAGCTGATATCTGACAAAGCATGCTGTGAATTGTAGTTCCACAACACCTAAAGAGTCACATAATGGTCAGGTTCACTGTATAGTGTAGCAGGGCTGAAAACATTATGACAACACCAATGATAAACAAAGAGTGGGCCGTATTCAGAGATCCATCCGGCGATCGTTCCACAAATGTATGCAGCAAGTTACACCCAACAAAACCCCAGTCACTCCCCTAATCCGTGCCCACGGAGACTTCCGCCTCCATAGACTAGCCCTAACTCTCCGTGGCCATTTCCGAGCGTATACGTCCTCCGTCCGTGCGTATCTTAGTAATCACGCCCACTTCCCTTCATTAAAATGCCTCTCCCCCCCCCTGCCCATTTCTATGTAAATTCCTCTGTGCGTATTTTTCCGTGGGAGCTCCAAGTAGAATTTCCCGGGTCCGATTCTCAAGTCCGTCTGCGCGAATTGTCTACGTTAACTGCGTATAAAAAGTTATTACGCATGCGCAGTTTAAACGTACTTAAAAATACGCACAGAAATCATAGAAAATGCGGTTCTCTGAATACAGCCCAGTATAGCTATATTTAGCTATATACCCTGTGATTTCCCTGATACATTTTAAGATCTACCAGGCTCAAGCACTTGGATGGGTAGCAAACTAAACCCAAAAACTATTTTCAGTCCAAAAATGAAATCACTATATTTAGGTCCATATAACATGAGAGATAGGAACCTCTTTGCAGATGTCACAGGAGGTCACAGCTCACCAACACCTCCCTCATAATAAATAAATATTCTTACTGACTAGCTACATAAAGTAAATGAAGCAAAGCTGCATCATCTGTTGCTTTTGTTATATAATATATCAGCCAGAGGAATCCTGCTATGTGCCCAGATATAGGACGCATGTCATGTGCACAGAAAGCATAGAGATGCCAATCGCACCAGGTGCTGAGAGCATCCCCCGGTGTCCCTCTGTCAGTCAATTTTAGGATCCCTAATTCCTAAAAGGATAAAAAGGATGCTCAGACATGTCTTGTACCAGCCAGAGGAGACACGTCCTGTGCTCAAATATAGGAGACACACAAAATGGAAGTTGCTCAATCAATTTATAGGTAAATGCAAACAGGTGCATGAAAGGCAGGGGTTAATCTGCTAGCCAGATACACAGGAAAGAAAATGCCCCAGCAACACTGCTATTACCAGTAACAGACTGTACTGTTCTATCTGTAAAATAAAACGCAGATATATGATAACCCACCAGCCACCGTCAAGGCCTTTCTTCATATGGTGGTCCTAACTCTAACAATGAGAGTCCCAATGTTGGATCATATATATATATATTTATTTATTTTTTTTTTTTTTATTGAAGCCAAACTTACCTCAGGAGGCACCCCTTAAATTCTCCAAAATGGCTGCTGTGGTACAAGTCCCCCTCTCATCTGCTGTTCCCAGCCCACAAACAGTACAAACACAAAACGGAAGTTGCTCAATCAATTTATAGGTGCATGAAAGGCCGGGGGATAATCTGGTAATCTCAAATCTAGGAGTTATGCCCCGTGGTTAGCCACAGGGGTCACGTTCTGTGCTCAGCCAGAGGGGGCGTGTCCTGTGTGCAGCCATAGAGGGCTTTTCACGTGCTCAGCCAGAGGGGGCATGTCCTGCGTGCTACCAGAGGGGGGCATGTCCTGTGTGCAGCCAGAGAGGGCGTTTCATGTGCTTATTTTTATTGAAGCCAAACTTACCTCAGGAGACACCCCTTAAATTCTCCAAAATGGCTGCTGTGGTACAAGCCCCCCTCTCATCTGCTGTTCCCAGCCCACAAACAGTACAAACACAAAACGGGAGTTGCTCAGTCAATTTATAGGTGCATGAAAGGCAGGGGGATAATCTGGTAATCTCAAATCTAGGAGTTATGCCCCGTGGTTAGCCACAGATTCTGTGCTCAGCCAGAGGGGGCGTGTCCTGTGTGCAGCCATAGAGGGCTTTCACGTGCTCAACCAGAGGGGGTGTGTCCTGCGTGCTACCAGAGGGGGGCGTGTCCTGTGTGCAGCCAGAGAGGGCGTTTCATGTGCTCAGGAAGAGGGACGTGTCCTGTGTGCAGTCATAGGGGATGTGTCCTGGTGCTGCCAGAGAGTGCATGTTCTGTGTGCAGCCAGAGGGCAAGTCCTGTATGCAGCCAGAGGGGGCGTTTCCTGAGCTCAGTCAGGGGCATAGCATGCACTTCTGTATCCCTCTGCCCTCATTTCCAAAATATCATTATTAGCAAATTCAACAGCATTAAGCCAATGAAGATTAATTGATTAAACTGGTCAAATTACAATGCAAATTAAATTTAGTGTTGTAGAAAAGTTAAAACAATCAGGTGACATTATACAGTACACGTCCTTGCCCGTTGATGAACAATGTTGTTTCCTATTAATACAATAACATGCAATTACATAGCAAAGCATTGCATTGGTTCCCATCTCCCATCTCCGAGCCTTTATTCTTCTCCACTGAACTTGCCTGGTGTCACATAGTACAATAGAGAATGTATATGGGAGAAGCCGGGGAGTCAGAAAGGAGTAATACCTGTTCTATGATCAGGGCTGCCTGGTCTTCTGGGCATTGTGGCTTTGTGTACAGAGCGGTCCTCAGCTGGAGGCGATGCCGATAACTTCTCAGGAGGTTCTGGTATTGCCCATTGCCATCCAGAAGCGTTGCTTTTTCAATGTGTCGTATGGCCACTTCAATTCGATCCTCCTCTTCCTCAATCTGAGCGATTTCCAGGTGGACCTGGCAGCGCAGTACAGTCAGCAGACTAAAGAGGAGAGATGGAGGCATTTGTTTGCTGATGCTAATATGCAGATTCCTTACTAGTGCAGCAGGTTTAGCTTCCACTCCATAACTTCCCAGTTCACTAAAAGTGATCCCATACAAAGCTCTGTATCAAAAGTTATCTCCAAAACTACAGCTGGGCCCAGATAAAGCTTTTTCTTTGCCGTGATGCCGATATCGCAACATAGTAGGGAAGCTAGATTGCAGGCCATTAGTAAATCATTAAAGGTCTATTTACCAATTAGCAGCTGCTAGCTCAGACAATGAAGCTGACATCACCCATTTATACACTCATTCAGTAGGTCAATGAAATGGGCAACATAAGCTCCACTGTGTGAACTCAGCAGGGATGTCATACATTCTTTCTATTGGACATTGAATGGGTGACATCAGCTCTATTGTCTTCTGAAGGTTTATTGATTTCTGAAGCCCTATTCAACTTACCCAGTAGGTGAGCCTGCCATACATGCAATTTCCCACCATGTATGGCATAATTTTCCCTGCTTTTGGAAAAGGTATAAATGCGCATCACTGTGCTTTCAGCATGGCTCTGGATTCTCATGATGTAGTTTTCTGAACTAGAAGTGATTTTGGTGGTGTGAATGGGGCAGAGCGAGATGCTCATGAGTGGGAGGAGGTATGGAAATAGTAAAGTGTGGGTTTGCTCCAGACTTCCGGACCGTTCCGATTTTAAGTGAGGGCAACGGAGAAGTTTTACGTTTTCTTAAGCATAATACCCTGCTTCTTTACGATGTAAGTAGCCATTTGGGAATACTTGCCTATCAATGCTTTCCAAAGCCTCAGCAACGGATACTAAAGGTTTCTTCAAGTGTTTGCGCAGATTGTGTTGTAATAAAGGTAGACACAGATTCCACTGAGTTGTGCAGACATTCTGAATGGTGTTTGGTTCCTGTAGACGCACAGCATCTTGCAAGGTTGATTCTAACCGCCTTATGATTCTCAGCTGTGCCTGCGAAAAACACAAAGATTATCTCAGAAGTCGAAAATTAAGATATTAGCAACATAGGTTCAAAAACCCAAAGGCTGACTATTGTATTAATGGCATTTAAAACTAGCCAAGCCACTTAACAATCCAATGAGAATGGCAAGTCAGATGCTTGGCTTCATATGGAGAGGAATCAGTATAAGAGAAGTAGTGTCACTGTAAAGGTCATTGGTACCTGGAATAGTGTGTTTAGCTATGGAGGCAATAAGCTAGATTTACTAAACTGCAGAAAAAGAAATGTGGAGATGTTGTCCATAGCAACCAATCAGACTCCAGTTGACATTCTCTAGTATGTAATAGAAAAGTGAGAGCTAGAATATTATTAGTTGCTATGGGCAACATCTCCACTTTTCCACAGTGTAGTAAATCTAGCTCCACAGCTCCAGAAGGAAGAACAACTAAAAAGCGGTACCATTCACTAAGCTCGAATTGCTAAAATTCACGTGATTTTTAGCTTAAAATTCGCCAAAGGCGATTCACTAAGCAAAAAATCACGTGAATTTAGTAATTTTTTATTCGCGGGTCCGCAAATCGCGGTCCCGACTTTTTCAATTAGAAACATAGGATGTTTCTAATTCACTAAATGCGATTTCACCGATTCGCGGTGAAATCGCATTGAATTCACAAGACATAAATTCGCATCACTAGAGATGCGATTTTATGTTTTTGTGCCGATCGCGAGCATTAAAACACATGTCTGTATAACAGACATGTGTTTTAGTGCTGAAAAATCCTAAATTCGGCATGTCTGCACCGTGCAGGCATGCTGTAGTCATTGAATTAGAAGGATCAGCAAAGGTGATCCTTCTAATTCTTTGGTTACAGCATGGATACAATTGTATCCATCAAATAGGAGTCAAATGAATAGACGATTAACATTTTTTGCTGTTTCTGATTATCTGTACATGCTGGAACGTGTAGTTATTCAAGTTTTAAGCATGCCCTGGCAAACATAATATGCCAGACTATGTTCAAAACCATGGGCTGGATCCAGACTTAAGAAGGAGCTTGAAATTAAGAGAGGAAAGTTACTCCTGGTCTAAACCACGTTGAATGCAGGGGAGTCATATTTCATCCGTTGCAAACAGGGGCCCGTATTCAGAGTACTGGACGTATAACATAAATGTCCGGTTTTTAGCAATTTTTACTACTGCACATGCATCTTTTTTTTATGTAGATTGCGTAAAAGCGGTCTTTCGCAGTGCAGTTACGCAATCTACGTAAGAAAAAGATACGTAGATTACGTAAAAAAATGACTACACATGCGCAGTAGTACAAAATCGCTAAACACCGGACGTATATGTTATATGTCCGGAACTCTGAATATGGGCCTTACTTACTAACTCACTCACTCGCTATGTTTCTATACAATAACATAGACATACTTAGGTTAAACACACAGGACCGAGTCTAGACCTACTGCATTTGTTCTGTATGTACAAAGGCCTAGAAAAGTGAAGTAAACACCCATGTCACTCCCCTCTCACGTGTGGACTTTGATCCCTAGGCTCGTGCATAAACCTCCCTTAAGTTCTCTGTACAGATCTGCGCTCATCCGCACTCTGATCCGTATGAAATGCCTAAAGCCGACCACTCTGCCTAATCTGCATGCCTATCCCCTCCCCCTTGCGGGGTCTAGGCATGCGAAAGGGGTGTAAAATTTTTTGAAAGGGCCATTCTCTCCCAGCCAGTTCCCTCCCTTCCCCGCAGCCTAACCCTAAGACTCCCCTCCCTGCAGCCTAACCCTAACCCTCCCCTTGTATTACTCGAACCCTGACCTTTCCCTTCCATTACTCTAACCCTCCCCTTTCATTGCCATAACCCTTTCTTCCCCGCAGCCTAACCCTAAAACTCTCCGGAGAGTGTCACTCACCTCTCCAGTCGGTGTGCTGGTCCGCGACGCTTTTCTGGAAAATTAATGGGTAACTATGCCGATCAGAAAACTTACCTATTCTATTGAAAAAAAATGGCTGCCTTTTCAACATAGAGACAGTCGAAAAGTAGCTTTTGGCTGTCTCTACTTCTAAAAGATCCCATTTGCGGCGGCAACTCCCACTAAAGTGGAAGGCATGGCACGCCCTGCAGTGCGGATCTCTTTGCAAACGGAACTTCATTCTGTAAGGAAAGAGATCCGCTATGTAACATCTGGCACACGCATGGGTAGTTATAATGTGGGGAGACTTACACAAGTAGCTTAACATTATTAACTCTGGATCCAGCCCAAGGATCTTAAAAAATTAAATATGGGCTGAGGTCGTCAAGTGTTTAAACAAATAACAAAGGGGAAGACTGGGAGGGTCAAACGGTTCTTATCTCCTGCCACATTCTATATTTCTGTGCACGACAATCAGAGATCCCAGAGGGGAGAGCAGGGAAGCAGCAGGAGTTGCTCAGCAAGGGAGCTAGTAAGCTTTAAAGAACAAATGGGTTATGAGAGCCTGATTGACATTTTTGTGAGTGATGGATTGAATTCCAGTGGTAGGAGAAGGCCATGGGTGATTACCATGGTAGACAGGCGGCCGTCATTGACAGAAGGGAGCGCTTTGAGAGAACACTGTGGGCTGTGGGGTCTGGGAGACTTATTCAACACAATCTGAAAACTGGCATATTTACACTCCACAAAGACTGTAACTACCTCAACAACACTCTTGGCATATGTGTCGATCCGAGGGCCAAGCTTCAGAACGTCCAGCTGACTCTGGAGACACTGTGAGGCTATGACAGTCCTTGGATCCTGGAACAAAGTGGAGCATGTAAAATGACTCGATCAGTTATATGTGCACCTGGAATGGATGAAAAACGAAGTTAAAAAACCCAAACACGAAACAGAATTCTTCATCCATCTTATTCATTCTGATGGTAATCATGCTGTAGCAACACACATGGATATATGGATTTTTGGAGAGAGAGAGAAGAGAGAAAGAAGAAGAGAAGAGAGAGATAGAGAGAGGAGAGAGAGGGAGGGGAGAGAGACAGAGAGAGGAGAGAGAGAGGGAGGAGAGAGACAGAGAAAGGAGAGAGAGAGGAGAGAGAGGGAGGAGAGAGACAGAGAGAGGAGAGAGAGAGGAGAGAGAGAGGGAGGAGAGAGAGAGAGAGAGAGAAAGAGAGAGAGAGAGATGGGGGAGTAGAGACAGAGAGAAGAGAAGAGGGAGTGTAAGAGAAAGAGAGAGAGAGAGAGAGAAAGAGGGAGAGAGACAGAGAGAGACAGAGAGAGAGAGAGAGGGAGAGAGACAGAGAGAGAGACACAAAGTAAACCTGTGTAAAGTCTGTTCTTCTTGCAGGATGGCAATTCCATTTAATGGACATTCACATTAAAGTGACGCTAGTTTCTGGTTACCAGTTATCAGTGACAGTAAAGGTCATGGATTGTTTTATTATTATTGTGCAGCTCTGGCATGGCCCAGTACCGGACCCCTGATCCCCATGCTGTGTCCTCACCTAAAACAGGGATGTATTGGAAGTCTGGATACATCGGTGGGTGTAAGGTATACTGTAAGATTACCACCTGTAACCCCTTTTCCCTCGCGCTCGCATGCACCCTGCCATTGGAGACTCATCATAGGAAGAAACATTCTTTGATCAGTGGATTGCACAGATATAAACCAATGGCGGGCATATGCGTAAAAAAGATTTCCCGGTAAGAAAAACTGGACGAATCCAGTGCAATATTGTTATTATTATTATTATTATTATTATTATTATTAATAATAATAATAATAAAAAAAAAATATATATATATATA
>WWET01000208.1:629875-642469 GCA_011038615.1 Limnodynastes dumerilii | reverse complement strand
TATTATTCCCAATTACTTTCACTAGCAACACATAATATCACATAATCTTAGAGGCACATTAGCTGTTGTAAAACTACAATGCCCAGCATTCTCTGAAGACAGAGGTTCTCAATTCAAATCACAAGTGAAAGAACGTTTTGTTCTCCAGAAGGTAATATTAAGGGAACCATTCATCTAACATATATGTCAATTAATTACACACAATATTGTCCTGATTCAGAGCATTGACTGAGTTCATTAAGCTTCCACCAGATCCCAAGTTTAAATAAATCCCACCTAAACCTGTTTTAGGCACACTGACTAGTACCTCCCCAAGGGTACTGCTTAGTACTGCTGACCTGCTATAGCCACACCCCAAAAGTAAAGTGGCGACGTCAATGTAATTATGAGATATCTCCAGGGAAAAAGCATTGTGACAGCATCCAGAGGATCTTCAGAGAATGCAAACGATGACAGGTACCTTAATCATCCCCTAACCTTCCTTCTCCCACAGTCTAACACTAACCTTCCTCTTTTAGAAGCCTAACCCTTACTTTTTCCTCTTAGCAGCCTAACCTTTACCCTTCCTGTCCCTCAGTCTTATTCTAACCCACCAGCTACTGGGATTACGTAATTGTCCAAATAGGGGCATTTCTACAACCTACCCGTTCCCAATAGGAACTCTCTGTATTCATACTATTTCTGGCACTGATGCAGCAGTGATTCAGCTGCATTAGTGCCGGAAATCAGTCATTCGAATCGGCAACTGCATCTCCTCCCCAAACCCTGGTGTAACCACTAATGACTAATGATGAAAAGGCGACTGTCTATACGACAAATTATGTTTGTGTCTAATTTGAACCACAAATTTTGACTAAAGTGCACACGGCTTCTAATCAGGCCTCGAGTGTTTTACAATGCTAATAAGAAAGATATTAGCACAGTTTTCATAGCCATGGTAGAGAAACTGCTTCGATGTACAGGAAGAAGCTCTATAGCCGTCATGCTCAGGATGATGTTCTATATTCCATGACTAATCTGTATGCAAGTCAGTAGTTACACACACACAGGGAGCATACAGCACCCTGCAGGGATCTTCCTTTCTCCTCTGTGCTTTGCTATTACAGTGATTGTATCTGGCCTGTGCTCTTAGAACATACGTAGGCTATAAAGTGACAAGCTGTTCATACCACTTGTGTCTACTTTATTATCTACAGTCCCCCATTTACCACTGTTACTTCCCAGATATAAAGACAGGTAAAATAGGCTGTGATTGCGGATGGCTGTCTAGTTATAGCAAGTTTCCTGACACTAATCTACGAGGTCAGACCTGAAATGTCTGATAACAGTAAATCCAGTATGAAACACATTTTCCAATGTATTGAGATGGTTGTATATGTGATTAGTGGACCTGATCCCGACCTCTGTCACAATTGGAGGTCTTATGTGAGCAGATAGTGAGCTCCCATTTCACTCGGCTGTCAGGTGTGAACTTTAGCCGACGTTCACACCCATAACCCTACTTTAAGTTCTCTGCACGTTCCAACAAAGCGGAAGTGCCTACCGCCGCCCACTCAGCCTCATCTGCATGCCTAGCCCCACCCCTCCTGCGGTGATCAGGCATGCGGATGTCAAGACACGCCCCGTCAGAGGGATCTTCTAGCGTACAGAATGGAGTTCTGTGTGGAAGGAAATCCGTTGCGTAACATCCAGCCCGCACAAACGCAGTGCCAAAAAAACACCCGACTTTCACGAGCAGCTTGCGGAAGTCGGGCTCATTGTTATCTATAGATTGGATCCAAACCTCTACAAGATACAGCGCTGTATAGCCAGACACAGGGAGAGAGGACAGAGCGCTTGCAGCCTGTCACAGTTAAAGCTGGGTCTCCTGTCAAGATTGACAGGAGCTGGGTCTGGGTATGACAGGAGACCCAGCCAATCAGGAGAGACTGCAGACAGCCAATAGGCTGGCTGCAGGCTCTCCAGCAGAGATTATCGCTCCCAGCCTGTGGCAGTGTATGGTGCCGATATCGGGACCTTTCCCCGGAGGGAAATCGTCCCGTTTATCGGCAGCCACATGCTGGGAGCGATAATCGCTCTAGTGTGTGGCCAGCTTTAGGCTTTTAAACATTTGCACGCCCAGAGAAATCTTAACGCTATTAATATCAACCAACTTTCTCAATAAGTCTATCAACTACTGTCTCCAATTCCTAATTTCCAATCTCCTGATATGGCAGTATCTCACCTTAACCCGGATGCATTCTCCGGCAAGAATGCCTGATTTGCGAAAAAGGGACACCCGAAAGTTCCTTTTCGGATGCAACAGCCAGATGGCCAGCATAGCTCTGAATCTGGTCCCATGTCCTTATTCTAACTCACAAATGAAGAGGAAGTATCTGTTCATTTCTGTGCTTCCCACTCTGCTACCTGTCCTCTTGATCATGTATCCTCTTAAATCAGTGATGTCTATCTTCTGTGCTTATTCCTACCTTAACTTCAATCTGCAATCTATCTCTCTATACTGGTATCTTCCAGAAATTATTCAAGCACATGCTAATCACTTCAATTCTGAAAAAAATTAAAATTCAGACAACTGTCCCTTAAATTATTGGCCCATTTCCCAGCTTCCATGCCCCTCAAGGTAGCTCGAGAAATTTGCCTACACTCACCTACACTTTGCTTTTGCTTATTGCACACATATAGTGACCAGCTTTAATCTTACACAGTTTTTTTTAGCTCTGGGTTAAGAATTAATAATTATCAACTCTCAATACTGAAATCTGATGAAATCTGCAGCCACTGCAATTCAATATGTTGTTTCCCAGGTGTAAATTTCCTCCTGGTTTCCTCTTATTTTCAAACTTTGAATCCGATCCTTACTGTATTTTTGTTTAATCTGTCGTAGTGGTATTAAAAAAAGCTCAGATTTAAAATAAATTAGTGGGAAGATAAGAAGGTCCTCTTTGTAATGACATATAATGCAATAACTGCTTCTTTCTACACCATAACACTTGTAACAAAAAAAAAATCATCAAATAAAATACGCAGATCTTGCAGTGAACACATAAAGCTTTTAAACATACATTGAATTCTGCAGTCTTCAAATCAGCGATACAGGAAGCAGCAATGTGGTTGCATTTAAAATCAATGGAAAGTTGGGCAAGTTCAATCAGCAGAGGAAGCCTGTAGGTAAATAGAAAGTAATAACTACATGAATAAACTAGAGTGGTGTAGAATATTCACTTTAAAACTCCGTATTGAGGACACTGATTTAAAACCAAATTCAAGTGTGCAATTGGAGCTAGTGGTCAAGTGCTAACATAGCAAAACAAATCAGATGGTCCCAAAGGATTTATGGGAACTGTATACTATACCGTAAGCTAAAGCATAATGGAGCTGACTGATTTTATAGTTGCAATGTCTTTAATTCACTTGATTTATAAACAAGGTAAATTGTCTCTGCAGGCTTTTAAAATAATTTGTCCTTTTTATATTTAAACTGCTTAATGCAATAAACTAAAAGATGCAACAAATGTGAAAGAAAGACAGTTCATTAATGCAAGCTATTATATTGTATGCAGGGCTACCACGACATCACATCATAATTCAAACTAAGGACAGGATCCAGACCCTTGCATGTTTTCCACACGTGTGGGGGTCTGTACATCAGAGAGAGAGAGGAGAGTGCACACCTCCTGTCACTTCCCTCTCTGGTGCGGGCTTTATGGCAGCTTATGCTGCCATAAAGTTCTGTCTACTATCGTAACCCTATCGTAATATCTGGAGGTCGTATGCGTAAGTGACCTGATGTTACCAGGTCTAGATACGAAAGTTACTCCTGGGCTAAACCATGTTGATTGCAGGGGAGTCATATTTCATCTGTTGCAAACAGTATTAGAGTTGAGAGCTGATGTATCCTATCCCAAGTCTAAATAACAGTGTGATAGTAAAGCTGGTCAGTATCTGTGTGCAGTAAGCAATTCAAAGTTATATCCCTGCATGCAAAGTATAGAATTAAACACAGAAAAAATTCCCTTTAGTGGGGAATACCACAGCGCTTGAAAAATATATAAGTAATATTCACCAATGTGAAAATATAAATACCGAACGACAGACAAAATAAAATCACAATATTTATTGTAACAAACTAAGTCCAAAAAGGACTAAAACCATAACCACAAACAAATAAAATACAATATAAAATTGTGTGAGCAGCCGGCCTCTGGATAGGCACTTGAGTCCAGAGATGAATACAACAGTGTAGCTACTGGAAAAGTATCTGCATGTACCTGTTAGCAGTATAACGCAGTGATTTGGTGACTGCGTATGATTCACAGTAAGGTTCCTCTAATCGCTCCTAGCACACAAGATGAAAGTAAACTTTCGGAGCAGATGACAAGTATGTCCGATAAGAGACCGTGGAACACAGGTCTCGATACTGGAGCTTATTAGGGAGAAGATAATCCTCCGTTAACGTTGTAACAATTGCAAGCCACAGTCACTGCTGAACATAGAAGGTACAAGGGATACTTGATCTCCTAGGGTACACTGTTTCAGTGTTACTCACACTTTTGTAGCAATGTATTTGTGCCACAGTCCAGGGACGGATAAAAATCCTTCCGATAGGTGAAACGAAAAGGAGCTTTACCGGTGGCCACCCGGAGCTCCCGCCTGTCGGACCGAAGACTGCTCCTTCCTCGAGGGGATGAAAGTCGGCTGCTTAGACTCACACGTAGGTAATTAGCTGACCCGCTGACGCGTTTCGTCCCAGCTGGGACTTTCTCAAAGCGTAATATCGTGAAGTATAGAATTAACTTGTCTCCCCTTGCAATCAACATGGTTTAGGTCAGGAGTAACTTTGCTTTCTTAACTTCAAGCTCCTTCTTAACTCTGGATCCAGCCCAATGTTCTTATATTTATCAAAAATAATAATAATAAATATAAACCAACTTACTTTTCAGAAGTTGATAATTTCAATTCCAAATCTCCATCGACAGCTACTAGCATTTTATAAATATCATTCAAGCTTGTCGTGATTTCCTTTGTTGTAGGAGAGCTATCCATTTGCCTGAAAGACAAATTAATCAAACAAAGAAGTACAGTTTGCAGTGCTATAATTGCTTTCATATCTAGAACAAGGTGCATAAATACAGATACATGCAATAATGTAGAGAACGGTTTGGAGCGGGAGTTGTTTTACAGATCAATGCGCCTAACAATTGCAATTATGTTTTTTTTTCAAAAGTGGAAGTTTAAAGTTGTGTAAACACACCCACTGTATACTTATTGCAGCGTCTGATGGCTTAACATGCACCCCTAGGCTGCAAGGTGTTATACAGTACAACTATGTCTATGCAGGTGGTTCCCAAACTTTCTGAGTTCAAGCCCCCTTAGGATATCAATAATTATTTTAAGGTACCCCTAAGTCAGAATAATTACTGAGCAGCCACGTTTGTAAGTAGTTGGGTCATAACAATTTAATATGGGAGAAGGTACATTTATAGAATAAAATCTTTTTTTTTCTAGCAGCTTCCATTTTTTTCTGACTTTTATTCTGTTTGTTTCAGCTGACTGAGGCACCGCGGACTGGATCCTGATTTAAGTAAGATCGCACGCATGTAAGTCCATTCTTCCATGCTTTAATCCTTAAGTCTAATGCAGACGCTCCATGTAAAATGGGTTGGATGCGTAATGCAGCATCGCACATGAAGGCTTGGCCAAGCCCGTACGTACAGTACGATCCACATAGATTACCCTGTCCAGTGTGCGTACACCAGGTACACATGGTGGGGGTGTCACGCCTGTAGCTGCGAGGAATGCAGCATCGATCACGCTGCCTTTCATGTATAACTGGCCCCCTGAGCATGCGTATGGAGGCCAGAGCAGGGGTCTTACGCATTGGCCATGTGCAAGTACCCTAATGTTATCCGGCCCCTCACGGCGTTCCGGCTTGTAAAGCAATTACTTTGATAGCAGCTATGCTATGCTGATTAGAAAAGTCTCGTCAGCATACTTCAACCTCTCTCCTGTCATTACCCAGCAAGCCATGATGTGCTGCAAGGCGAGAGGCTGCGCTACGCTGCCTGCTTAGCACAGCCTCTCACTCTGCAGCTCCTGTGCTCTGAATGGCCAGGTCTTACGGCACCCCTGTTAATACGCTGCCACACCACTTTGGCATACAGTTCCATGCACTGGACATATGCAGTGTAAACACATCGATGGGTATGCGCTCAGTAGGATATGGGTCAAACAGGGTTTGTAGTCACCATTTTAAACGAGCAGATTAGTGACTCCTATCTGGCATCAGATTTTGTGTTTATACGGTCATACTTACCATCTGAGCTTCTGAATTTTATAGATAACCGACAAAGTCACTGAACTTCTGCTCTCCTTAGACGCTTTAGCAGAATCAATTAACTTGTGATGCACCTTAATGTAACAAAACGTTTCATTATTCATTAAAGACTCTAAACAAACATTAAATGCACTTAGCATGCATAGATTTAATTGGCTAGTCACATGAATTCAGTCAGTTTAAATAAACAGAAACATTACAGTATTTACACACTGTAAAACCGACTACAAACCTCAATTCAGATTTATATGAAACAGCATTAGTCTAAGGAAGGCATGTCAAGCTCAAACCCCCGACTGGGCCAAATAATCATAATAATAAACGTCTAAGATTTTGTGGACCGCAAAAAAAGAATAAAAAAGTCTCATATGCAATTTTTCTACAGCTCCCCAATATTCCCCATTTATTAGTCTCCAGCTCCCAGTAACTCCCCATTCATTAGTCTCCAGCCTCCCCTGTTTATACCTTACTTACCTTTTGTGTCTCTCCTCTGCGGTGCTTGTCGTCTTCCAGCTCTTTTGTGTGACGCTGGCCGTAAAGCAATCTGTTTCCTGCTGTCGGCCAATGCAGCAGTTATACAGGACAGCTGAAGAGGGCTTTGCTATCAGCTGTTTAACTGCTGCGGCGGCTGATAGCAGGGGCCTTTTCAGCAATGATCACCTGATCTCCCTGTGTGAGATGGGGCCGCGAGTTTGACATGCCTGGTCTAAGGGGTATATATAATATAGGAGGAGAATTCAAAATCATTAGTCAGCCATTCTGCAGGCAATATTTAATATGGGACTCTATTTAAAGACATATTCCATGGAATCATGGGACTGGATCCAGTGATTTAATCGAGCTTTCATGTATAATTCACCAGTGTCATTAATATGCATGCCCAGAACCCTGAGCTACGCATTGAAACACAAGACGTACAGTAAGGGCTGTAAGGACTCTGCCACCCTATTACATGGGGATGGTGTGACAATATTAAAGTAGGGGTGAGAGGAGTGGTCTTCCCTGGAACGTGCGGTAGTTAGGATGTAGCGGGAATCCTGCATTGAACCTCCTTGCGGTCTTAGCGCCAACCAAGATGCAGGTCTGGATGTCCTATATTTCAGAGATGCCCGACTCTCCTAAGTAAATGAAATACTGGGGCCATACGCTTACCATTTTAGCAAAGAGCAGAGGGTACTTCTCCGGAACATTGGTTCTGATGAAGTCCGCAGCCGGTGATGCATATTCCACACATTCTTTTACTTTCTGGGCATCCAGGAAACACTCCAGCAACTCCCTATGAAACAAGAGTGGTCAGAATGTGATTCACTACAAGCACTGAAAGCCTGCAGTCCAAGACGATATAAAACACAGAGTTGTATTTCCCTACAGGGAAGCGAAGCACTAGCCTAGAGGCAGGGGTAGTCAGGGGATACAAGGGGGGCACTCAGGGCTGCCACCACAAATTTTGGGGCCTGAGGCACTTCTGCAGCTTCTCGTCCTCTATGTGACTTCCCACAGGGTGCTGCAGACCTGCATTAACAGCAAGCCGACGCGTAGGGAAGTTCTTCCCTTGTCATTGGCCCACTAATGTGTAGTTCTCAGCAGCAAGGAAGGATGCTGCAAAAACCTGCTACTTCAGCTGTCCCTCCCTGATGGTGGCCCTGGGGGCACTTGTACCAAACCCTGACTGAGGAGCCCTGAGAATGTCCAGAACGGGTACTCCTGCCTCTGAGCTGTGTCAAGGGCAGATAATTCTTACATAAGGCCCAGCTTTTAAGCGGTGGGAGTCCCCAGCGAGAATGATGCCTTTTAGAAATAGAGACAGCATACATCATTTTCGGGAGCGCCACTTATCGCACCTGTCGACCGCCGCATACAGTCTGGGAAAGGTGAGTAACCTGTCCGGGGACTTTTAGGGTCAGGGTTTGTGTTAGGGTTATGTTCTGGGGAAGGAAGGGTTAGGATTAGGGCCATAGAAGGGGAGGGTTAGGATCAGGCTGCTGGGAAGAGAGGGTTAGGCTGCTGGGATGGGACACTTGGGGTTAGGCTGCAGGTAGGAGAGTCTTAGGGTTAGACATGTGAAAGAGAGAGTTAGAGTTAGGCTGTGGGGAAGGGAGGGTTAGGGTTAGGATCACAGAAGGGGAGGGTTAGGATCAGGTTGCGGGAAAGAGAGGGTTAGGGTTAGGCTGCTGGGATGGGATACTTAAGGTCTGGCTGCAAGGATGGGACACTTTGGGTGAGGCTCCAGGTAGGAGAGTCTTAGGGTTAGACATGGAGGGTTAAGGTCAGGCTGCAAGAAACAGAGGGTTAGGGTAATGGGAAGGGAGGGTTAGGATTAGGACCACAGAAAGGGAGGGTTAGGATTAGGCTGCGGGGAAGAGAGGGTTAGGGTTAGGCTGCTGGGATGGGACACTTAGGGTCAAGCTGCAAGGATGGGACACTTGGGGTTAGGCTGCAGGTAGGAGAGTCTTAGGGTTAGACACGGGAAAGAGAGGGTTAGGGTCAGGCTGCGGGGAAAGGAGGGTTAGGGTAAGGGTTATGGAAGGGGAGGGTTAGGGTCAGGCTGCGGGGAAGGGAGGGTTAGGGTAAGGGTAATGGAAGGGGAGGGTTAGGGTCAAGCTGCGGGGAAGGGAGGGTTAGGGTCAGGTATACTTACCATTTGGAGCATTGTCTTCGAGGAAGAAGCAATCGATTTCCAGGCCAGTTCACTGGGAGAGAACGACCCTTTTCGCAATAGGGCCATTCTCAGTGTGGACCCACACCCCTTTTAAAGATAGCTGGAATGTTATACACAAATTCCCTATTTCTAACTTGTTCTTTTGTGATCTATGTAAATCAGAGTCCTCCACTGTCTGGTGTGTGATTCACACTGTTCACATTGCACTCACTCACAGCTATGTTTTCTGCGGCACACTACTTGCTGCCACTAAGACAATCTTATTTTTATACTGACAGATTGCTGTCCACGGATAACAAGCTGATAAACACCTAAAAGTCGCTTGTGATTGGCTAAGGAGTTAAGGGTAAACCTGTTTGGTTCATTATATAGTTATTCTGAGGTACAAAACAATGTGCAAATTAACAAAAATAAAAATATTCTCTAGTGGATTACCAATTAATTAAAATGGCAACTATATATAATTTATAACTAGTGAAATAGTGTGTTCTGTCTATTTATCCTATAGTGGTATTATAAGATGGCCCCTAGGGTGTTACTATTACTCTGTAGAACAGTAGAGTTTGTTGCTGGTTTATGGCAGTGTGCTGGGGCTTTTTTTCTCTTTGTTTCTGTGATTAACCCCCTGCCTTTCACGCACCTGTTTGCATTTACCTATAAATTGATTGACCAACTTCCATTCTTTGTTTGTACTGTGTGTGGGCATGTCTGGGAGCAGTTTCTGAAAGGGAGAGCTGTTTCACAGCAGCCATTTTGGAGACTTTAAGGGGTATCTCCTGAGGTAAGTTTGATATCAATTTATAAACATATATATGTGACCCAATATTGGGACTCTCATTGTTAGAGTTAGGACCACCATATACAGAAAGGCCTTGACGGTGGCTGGTGGCTTATCATATATTTGCGCAAATATGTGTAACGAATATTTCTGCGTTTTATTTTACAGATAGATGGTATAGTCTGTTACTGGTTTATGGCAGTGTTGCTGGGGTATTTTCTTTACTTTGTTTCTGTGGCTAGCAGATTAACCCCCGGCCTTTCATGCACCTGTACACATTTACCTATACATTGATTGAGCAACTTCCATTCTGTGGTTGTACTCTGTAGTTTTGCCTGAGCTCTTAGGTGTCCTGATGATTGTTTTGCAAACCTAAACCCCATAAAGAGATGAGGGCTGCAGGTTTTCCTGTAACTGGTGGAAACATCCCAGGATGACACAGGGTGGAAACATCTTTAAGATAAATGACTTATGAAAATTGATTATTATCTGTGATAGTTAATTCATTAAGGGTGTGACTACTAAGGGCCTGATCCTGAATTAAGAGCATCAGGGGACCCCTAAAATGTTACATCTGCGCATGATGTTGTACTATGGATGTCCTAGGGTACGGAGGAAGAGGGGGGTGGTACTATATAGCCACATGCATAATCCTCGCAGGAGAGGCAGGGATAGGCATGTTAATGAGGTTCCATGGGCGGTGGTAAGCAGTTACCCAAAAATCTGCCGATATATGAAGAGACGTTAGGGGGGTAGGGGGCTCTGGAAATATAAGCGTCTAGAACTCCACACGAGATAGAGGGATGGGATCATGGAGTGCACTCTCGTCTTCCGTGCGGACTTCCAAACCTCTATGCGCACTGAAGTCTGGATCAAGTGGCCAAAAAGACAGTTAAACTTCCTAGAAAGTGCAACTTACAGCATGAGATCTGCTCTCCAGCTCTTGTCAACATCATCCGTTTCATCCAATGCCTTAACAACCCTAACAAGGCTCGGAAAAATAAGATGTCGGCTTCCCGGCTTCAGAAATGGACGCACCATTTGCCAGTACAAGACGGATGCGTTATATACCAAGAAATGGTACCTAGAAAAACAAGGGTCACATAAATCAGATGACTGAAGATTAAGATGAGTTATAGCAAATTTAGCAAATGGAGAAATCAGGGTAATGATCAAACCTCTGGTTTTGTTTTGCAAAGTCAATGGATCTAAGACAATATTTCACTGACTCCTCCAATTCGTCCTGCAATAAGAAAATAAAAATGTCCAGTTTATATAATAAGTAGTTGTATATTAATGTAAAATATACAGTTGAGGGTATAAAATAAATAGTATTGCAAAAAATGTATAACAATTACCCCACTGTTACACAACATTTCACGTCCAGTTTATGCGTTAGACAAACACAGAGAGACACAGTTTGCATATGATTATGGGCTATTCATACATGTTTGCAGCCATATGTACTTGCACCAGGGTCACACAGGTGCAAGTCAATAGGATTAAAAGTGCTGCAAATGTGTATTTTTTTTTTACTAAACATACATGCAAATGCCCCAACCCAATGTCAAAAAGCCCAGACAGTATTTGCATACAAATTCTTTCTGGGCATAGGCAATGCTAACAACCACTTGCAAAAGATAAACCCTGCTGTGAGACCCAGAGAGAAAGGAAGAAAGAAAAAATAAGAGAGAGGAAGATAACAAAACATAGAAAAGAAGAGGAAGAGAGAGTGAGAAAGGGGGAAATGTGAGTGGTGGGGGATGATAGTGCGAAGAGAGATACAGAGAGAGAGAGACAGAGACAGAGAGACAGAGAGAGATAGAGAGAGAGAGAGAGAGAGACAGAGAGACAGAGAGATAGACAGAGAGAGATAGAGAGAAAGAGAGAGACAGAGAGAGAGAGAGAGACAGAGAGATAGACAGAGAGAGATAGAGAGAAACTATGAAATAAGAGAGTGGCAGAGAGAGAAAGGGAAATGAGAGAGTGATATAGGGACTTAGCGGGAAGAGAGATAGAGAGAGAGATTGGGAAATGAAAGAGTGGTGGAGGGAGATAGCGTTAAAAGAGAGTGTGATAGAGAGAAGAGTGGGAAATAAGAGAGTGGTGGAGGCTGATAACTGGAAGAGAGAGCGACAAGGAAAGGAAGGAAGAGAGCATGAAGAGAGGAAATGAGAGTGCTGGAGGCTGATAGCAGAAATAGAGAGAGAGAGAGAGAGAGACAGAGAGATAGACAGAGAGAGAGAGAGAGAGAGAGAGAAACTATGAAATAAGAGAGTGGCAGAGAGAGAAAGGGAAATGGAAGTGGTGGAGGGAGATAGCGGAAAAAGAGAGTGTGATAGAGAGAAGAGTGGGAAATAAGAGAGTGGTGGAGGCTGATAACTGGAAGAGAGAGCGACAAGGAAAGGAAGGAAGAGAGCATGAAGAGAGGAAATGAGAGTGCTGGAGGCTGATAGCAGAAATAGAGAGAGGAAGAGAATGAGAGACAAGAGAGTAGTGGAGGAAGACAGATGGAAGAGTGAGAGCATTATAGAGGGAAGAAATAACACTCTGATCCTACATACACAGCATGGCAGACCTGTGGAAGCAAAGCACTTACTAACACACACAGACACATTATCCCTTCAGCTTTATTGACATTTGATAATTAAAAACAATGCAGCTGCTTTGAGATTTAAAATACTTGGCAGGCAGTAGCGTATAATTATAAACACTGTTCTTATCTGCCTTCCATTAACCTGTAAAGTACTCTCACACGGAAAATAGACATGTACCGCGTTTTCAGCAGAGAGGGGGCTGTGTAATTGTGCTTTGCACAGATAC
>WWET01000208.1:605204-617218 GCA_011038615.1 Limnodynastes dumerilii | reverse complement strand
AGATAGATAGATATGAGAGAGATAGATAGATAGATAGATAGATAGATAGATAGATAGATAGATAGATAGATAGATAGATAGATATTCACATATGTAGCTTAACATTTTATTTAAAGCTCCATATTTTGGTAATTATTTTATTTATTTTACTGATTATGGGCCTGATCCAGAGATACATTGGGCTTAACTCTGGAGCACTCCCCCAACACTCTCCCTGTGGCCAGCGTCATTACCCACTGTTAGGCCAGCTGAAGGCGTAATAGTAGGTAATTACGCCGGCCACAGGGCCGTAACTGCCCTAACCCGCCCTCCCTCCCTCATTTACTTACCCTCCCCCGCCTTCCTTCCGTAACGGTTGCGTAGTTACGGCGAGGAACGCCTCCCTTGTCGTAATTAAGCAACAGTTAGGGACGGCCTATCCTAAGGATCGGGTTTCCCTAACTACGCCGGGCAACATCTGCCCAGCGCATGCGCAGAAATGCCGTTTTTACGCATTCGGCCGCCGTAACTAGTGAGGCGGCCGTAGGTCTGGATCAGTCCCTATGTCATCTTTTCAGTCTGCTCCAATTATATTTCATGTCTCATTTCTACTCCAATCCTTAATCACCATTTTTACACTATGGCTCATACACTGTCCAGCTGACCACCAATAAGATCCAGTAACACAGCTACAGACATCTCTACACAGGAAACAATCATGTCACATGGGAAACACCAGTTGTAAGGAAGAGTTGCTCAGTGGATTAAAGGAGGTTAGGCAAAAATTACTTTATTACAGTATTTTATGTTAAAATAACATATCACTGATATTGGTTAGGCCACAATATGGCGTCCTCCACTTGTAGTCAACGAGTGCATTGTGGGTCACAATTTCTGAAAACTGAATTACGCGATCACTCAATCAATTAGATGATGCCGGAGGTGAAACAAGTCACCGGTGCATTTGCAGAGATCCTACGGTGACACAGAAATGAACAGCGGAGAAGACATCCTTAACCAATAGATCACAAACAAACACATAATTGACCTTATTGAATACACAGCTATATTTATTTGTCTTTCACTTTTCATTTGCATCCTCGTTATACACGCTGGATTCTGCCAGCTTTCTGGGTAGATAAGATCAGCCGGCGGGTCCTTTATCTTTCCCTGTTTAACATATTTATCTGCTCTCTTTTATCCTCCTTAACACCAGACTTTGAATCTCGACTTTTTAATATTAATTCATAAATTATTACATTGTTAGCAAGCTGATATGATTTCCCTCTATTCATCATTTCCACATAAAATAAACATATTATGAAAATATAAAAGGGATAACTATAAATACAGAGGCTTTTTCACCAGATTTATGGCAACATAAATTGAAACATAAATTGACTAAAGCTTTTCAAAAAGAAAGTAGAGCTGTTGCCCCTGGCAACAAATCAAATTAGTCCTATAAGTAGAACATTCTAAAAAATGATAGCTAGAATTTGGTTGCTATGGGCAACATTGTTTATAGAAGATTTAGTAAATTCGCCCCATAGGATAGGTAAACTGTCAAAAAAAAATTGTAGAAGTAATTCATTTAACCAAAATCTAAATAATACCTGTAATCGTTTTTTTAAGGAGGGGTAAATGTGGCCACAAGACGTGGATCTCACATAGGCTCAAAAATTCTGGCAGAAGGGTCTACCAATACATTCAGGGTGGGGGGCAGCCATGACTTCTGTTCCGGGCCTTGAGGTGATGGGGCCTGCCAATACTTACCTAGACACAAAATGGAAGTTGCTCAATCAATTTATAGGTAAATGTAAACAGGTGCCTGAAAGGCCAGGGGTTAATCTGCTAGCCACAGAAACAAAGGAAAGAAAATGCCCCAGCACATATTTGCGCAAATATATGATAAGCCACCAGCCACCGTCAAGGCCTTTTGGACCACCATATGCAGAAAGGCCTTGATGGTGGCTGGTGGCTTATCATATACAGTATTTGCGCAAATGTGTTTCTGCGTTTTATTTTACAGATAGACGGTATAGTCTGTTACTGGTTTATGGCAGTGTTGCTGAGGCATTTTCTTTCCAATACTTACCTAGCTCTGCAGTAGCAGGTATGGGCAGCATCCTACCACTGATAATTGTGGCTTAGAGCTGTAAATTAGCAGGAAGAACTTCCCTGCACATCAACCCGCTGTAAATGCAGGTCAGCGGTGCCCCGCCTCCTATGTACATCACGGATGACATCGCATAGGGGACGGGGCACCAAAGACGTGTCCCTGGCCAAATCTTATCTTATATTTCAGCGTAGCAGGATTCCCGTGCTTTCGAAATGTAACAATTGGAAATTGTTTTTTCTAACATACACACAACAGACCAGCAAACCACACTCGTCACAACAGGGTGGGGACACAGGCATTAATGTTGTGCCCAGAGACAGTGGACCTTATTTTACTGATTTCCCTTTATGGCATACTTACCTAAATAATCGCACATGAAAAATCCACAATACCGATTCTGAGAAAAGAAAGAAGCCGATTAACCACTCCCCCTGTGTCGGGAGTGCAACGCAAGTCTTTCCTGCATATAATTAGGTACATTTGGACTTTATTAGCTGTGAATCAGTCATGCATAAAAGTGCTTTAAATTGCTTATGATTCAAAGATACGTAACTAAACGTACTGATTAGGCTTTGGAAAAGTAAAGTTTTTTGTTTTTTTTTGTAATAAAAACAGCTTGTAATCTTTTTAACATGTAAACAAAATTAACCAATAAAAATACAACTTGAAATCATAAGAATAATGACATACTTTACAATACACATAAATGCATACTGCAAGTATTTAGAAATACAATGATCCACTACATATAGAGACTTTTCATAAAACATTTTAAAAACAAGCATTTAAAAACAACCCAAACAACCAATTCAGTTAAATATAAGTAAATGTAATGGTGTTTGTTCACAAAATTATTGTAACCCTGTAAAAGAAAAAGCAAACAGGTATTGACAATCAGGGTGTAAGGGAATGGAGAAAAATGCAGAACATAGGTTGATTACAGTGAAATAAGTAGAGGTTGCAGGGATTTGCATTAAAATTACAGCTGGGTTGGGTACCACTGGGAACTGAGGATCGGATCCAGATTTAATAGCGTCAGGTGATTTACACACGCAAGGTACGTAAATCACCTGACTGAACGGAGGGCGCATGCGCCCTCCAGATGTTACGCTAGGATTACTATAGTAATGTAAAGCATGTAAAGTGTACAGTGTGGGAGGGTGCTCCCACACTGCAGTGGATCAGCGGTCGTACGGACCGCTGATCCGCCCGTCGCAGTTAAGGCAGGCTTATGGCAGTGTAAGCTGCCATAAAGCCCGCACGACAGAGGGGAGTGACGGGGGCATGCCCTCCCATCTGTCTCGCGTATTTTCAGACCCCCGCGCGCACGGAAAGCACGCGGGGGTCTGGATCCGGTCCTGAGTCTTTATTTGTTAAATTTAGATACACACATCCATTGATTATAAAGACGCAGCAGGTGTGGCCTGAACTAAGTAAGAGAAGACACATGGTCTCACAGCAAACTATACGGTTCTTCAACTTAGGAGTGGTCGAGGGCTACCTTAGCTTTTCCCGTACGTAGCTTAGTTTACTCAAGGCACTCCTACATGAATCAGTCCTAACTCTGTAGGCACGCCCATACTGTACATTAGTAGCCCGTGCGCAGCTCATTTGCATTAAGAGTCTTGCCCCTCTAGTCTCGCACACGGGACTCGTAATGTGCCGATGCATGAATCAGTCCTAAGTCTGTTGTCCGTTTATGTGAATCAGTCGGCCATGGTTTACCTGCGTATATTTGGGTACTGGACAAGCGCTGTTTATCTGATCGAAAAATACGCATGTAGATTCTACACTTACTTAAGTGTGAATACGGTACAGTCTGACACTTGGGTTTGGCCACCGATGACGGTCCCTTGTGCACAACCAAAGGAAGGATCACCAGGGCTGGAGCAAGAGAAGGCATAAGAAGCCCATAAAAGGCACATGGATGTCTATAGTGGCAGACCTGCGATTATGAATCTGCATGCATTATAATCTGGTGTCTAGATCTAGTTTTCAGAGTTGAGCATATAAAACACCTAATCATGATCGATCATAATATAAAAATAAATATTTTTCAACCGTCTTTTCTTGACATATTGTATCTTGAATAATTATGATGTAAAAGCAATTAGTAATACGCAAACACGTGTCCGCTGTCAGCATAGTTTGAATATTTGTTCCATGCTCTATTTACTAAATGTAGTCT
Organism: Limnodynastes dumerilii; assembly: GCA_011038615.1. Lineage (NCBI taxonomy): Eukaryota > Metazoa > Chordata > Amphibia > Anura > Limnodynastidae > Limnodynastes > Limnodynastes dumerilii. The sequence goes on along the minus strand of WWET01000208.1, from coordinate 612,932 downwards.
CACCAAAGCCTCGAACACTTATAAATACCATAAATTTATGGATATAATTTTAGGTCCTACATTATCATTCTTCATCTTTAATGCTCATTACTTTTTAAATCACTTGTGCTCATCTAACACAAAGTTCATCAACAATTATAAATAAACAAAACAGTGTTGACTAGTCTAGAATAGATGTTAGTACTAAGAGAAAAATATTTGTCTTCCTTATTTTATTGTACTTTTTTATGGAAGCAATGGAAAAATAATATAAAAGTAAGCAACAAGATTGAAAATTGGTTTCAGCAAAAATAATGTTTCAGACAATAAAACAAAAATACAGATCCAGACAAAATAGTAAAAGAGATAACGTGTAGAAAGAAGGCCATAGGCTAAAATATAATTGTGTTCTATTAAAGGTAAATAAGTATGTCTGATGCAATTGATGTGGTTCCAAAGCACAAAATTATTTATTGGCAAAGATGCGAACCCAAAAATACAACCCAGAAATACTGCCAAACCATGGTAATACACACGCATGACTAGTATGTGAGCTTCAACGAGAATACACTGCTGTCCAACAGGTAGGACCTATGTTTACGCAAAGGTGCTGGTTGTAAATAGCATCACAGTTAGATACTCTTTGCAGTTATACTGGTCCGTTCTCAATAGGTAAGCATATCCTACAACATTTTTAATGGAAATCGGTACACCTGGGGGTGTGTCCATGAAGGGGGTGTGGCTTGTCCTATGAAGGGGCAGGAATTTAATTTGCTCTCATTTGCGTGTATGATAAGGTGTAAAATCAAAATTTACACCTTATCCTATGAGTTAAGAACTCACAGGAGAGGGTCTTGTCACTTTAGAAGAGCTGTAGGAGTCTGTCCCCGCAGCTCTGCTATAGTGATCATATGCTGCAGTACTGGAAGGTGACTATAGGGGGGAGGGAACTGTTGGGTCAGAATCTGGTACAGGAGCCCTTTTAGCTGGTACCGACCATTAAAAAATGGTACTGTAGCTGCTAAATAGGTATAGTTGGAGGGTATGGGTAAATAGGTTAGGATATGTCAATAACACGATGCCTGAGAGGTAAAGTTATCTTCCATTGTTTCTACTGTGATATTCCTGTATGTATATGTGTCCAACCAAAAGTATTTTTAGGCTTTTGACAAGAATGTCCAAATTGTATACATGACCATACTGACGATACCCTCAGACTCTCACCATCCACTATATACCCACGTGTACCTTTTATGTGTCCTCGCTGAAGCTCTATTATTAATAGCAAAATAATTTTTTATTCTTTTTTTATCGGTCACTCCCTCTGTTATCTCTTCTTCTGCTTCACTCACCTGTGTTTGCCCAGAGCACCTAAATGTCTAGTTACAGCTCTGGTGACTAGCGACCACATTTAACCACAACCCTGCTGTCGGACCATAGTATACGTAAGTTAGCTGAATTTCTGAATAGCTGGCTCCTGTTCTTACATACAATCCATATTTCTGCACCTCCCACAAATGTGTGTTTGGGCATCATGCTTATATTTTTATTTCGGGGTTTATATAACCCCCCCTATTTAGAAATCCTGCATTTACCCCTAGGAGATGTTTGACGGTACAGGAGAAATATTCAGGAGACCCACACATAACTTTCCATATGAATCTCATTACTGTAGGCTGGACATTTCTTCTTGGGTTATGCAATGGTGGTGCAGATGGATGAAACGTTTACTCAGTTTTATGGAATAGAAAAGTCACTTATTGTAAAATCTGTCTTTTGGGGGGTTTTTTGTTTATAAATAAATATAAATCGAACAGAAACTCTGATATTGTTTTGTTATGACACCTAAATCCAACGTAGTCAATACAGAAAAACAAAAACAAAAAACCATGTAAGATGTAACATACCCTCCAACATGACCCATTCCATTAGGTACAAAATACTCTGCTCCTCAGGTTCCAACTGTTAGTTACTACGGTAACCACTTTGTTGAAGAGACAAATAGTTTTTTAAAATTCACTTAAACCAGGTGAGTGACAGTTGTAAGCTCTGGAACTGATTAAATTGTACCTAATGGAATGGGTCATATTGGAGGGTTTGATGTAACTGCAATCAGAATGAATCCACCCAATTGCCCCACAGAGGTCAACATGCTTTTAGGCCTGAGCGGGTCTGACTCCAGACCAGCACTGCACTAGGCAACACTATCTCTTAGCCACAGGTGGCATTGCCGGGGTGGCGCCCACCTTTGGCTGATGCCCTTGGAGGGTGCCAACCTGGCCAAGGGGTAGACACGCCTCTGCACTAGGGTTTACTGTTAGCAACCAATCAACCTACTAGCATATTTTTTATGGCATTAAAATAGACTATATGACACATTGTACACATTTTGGATCCCTCTTTTGCAGCCCATCCCACTTTTTCAAATACATCTACGATTTACTCCTCTGGATCATCCTCCATGTGTGCCGTGCTATTCTATGGACATATTGCATTGTTTTATTATCTTGAACTTGTATAACAACTGTCTCTATTTCTATTTTAAGTGCATTCTTGATGCTAAATTTCATTACGAGCAATGTAAAGTACATTGATGTTGCCATTAAGGGTATTAGAAATAACGGTAAAATGCCTAAAATTGCTTAAATGCAGACTCTCTTACTAAACCATTTTCTTCGCAAAAGTCTTAAACTGCCCATTTATACAGCATAATAATAATATTTGTAAAACGAGAAAAGAAGCTTAAGCTCACTAGAGGATATACACAAGAAAAACAATTATGGGAAATTTCATTGTAGTCTCTTCTGTAAAATAATGTCAAATAATTGAATTCAAGATAATTAAACCCATTTTTCAATGTTTGAAAACAAACTAGTATCCATGAATATTTAGGGAGTCTGATTAACATACTCCAAAGAGTTCTTACAACTGTTATTCTTCTTAAACAATAAAAGAAGATTAAAACATATTTCCTCTAGGTATTCTCTAAAAGTATTAAAGCGTCGGATGTGAATTATAATGAAGATATCTCCTCGTCTCACCATATGGTAGATGGTTTGGGATGAAATATAACTACCAGCGCCTTATGGATCAGCACTGTTAGAACGTCATTGATTACTGTGTGTCTGCTGATAATCATTTCACGGTCAATGTTATTGTTTGTTTATTTGGGTATTAATATGTTTACTATTGAAGGACCGTATTCATACTTAAAAAGCAGCTGCCTCTTAAGCACAGACTTTTAAGAAATAACCTACTATGCATGCGTAGTGGGTCATTTACACAATCTATACAGAAAACGGCAAAAATAACAGCGCTGTGATTGGGAAATCATTTAAAAATCAAAAGTTGCTGTGGTGGCTAAAGGAAACACCAGTGTAAGCATATAAACATTTATTAAAATACAAATAAACAAAGAATAAAATATCCGCATATACAATGAATAAGGAATATATGAAATATAAAATCGTATAGTCACCGCTTATACAAGACACTAATCCAAATGCCAGGGCTTAAATTGTGTAACCGTGAACATGGAAAAAACAGCAGCACCTGGTAATATAAACGCATGTGTGGCTAGAGGGGCAAGACTCTTAATGCAAATCAGCAGCATTCGGGCTACTAATGTACAATATGGGCGTTCCTGGAGCTTAAGAATGATTTACAGTTAATAAGAGCTTGGTCAGAGTAACTTACGCACAGGAAAAGATCAGCATGCCCCTTACCATTCTTGAGTTTACATCCACATGGTTAACAGAGAGCCAAAGCCTCATGCTTTTATGTTTGTTCAGCACACAGCTGCTGTATGATTATAATGAATGCATGTGTTCACTTTGATTGAAACAGTTCAAGTCTTATCTTTTAAAACTGCTGTTATGTTACCATTTTGTGTTTGACTTGTAAATAATGAGTACCTTTCATATTTAATTTATTTGCAGGTTGTTCATGATTTCATTGTTGTAAACATTTTTTAAACATAATTTTTTTTATTTACTTATAGCATGTTTGCATTGTTTGTATAAGACCTTGAGATACAAATTTGTTTAGGTCTAATTTATGTAGATATTTATTATTTTGATATTTATGTTATAATAGCTTTGATAGCTGAATGGTTCTTTCTTAATCCTTCAATAAGTATTTAAGATTTTAATAATTTTCTACATTTTTGCATAATGCAATTTTTAAAAAAAATTTGGGGTACTTTTGTTAATTATAAAACAAAGAAAGCCTAAGAAAATCAATCTGCTTCTTAACGGAATCAATTATTGTGTTTCTTTGCTTAGCTGTGGATCATGAGGATATTCAAGACCCAAAATATACTAGTATCTTTGCGTGCGTAAATTTAGGAACGTTCCTAAATTCTTTCTTAAGTGGGAATCAGGTCCTTTGTGTGCGTAAGTGGAGTGCCAGACTTAATATAGTTCAGGATTTAGTTTTACATTTTATTTTGATGGGGACTTTGCCAATATAAACATGTTTTTAAATCTTGTAGTCTGTGTGATCTACCAAACAGTATAATATTTCTGTTTGCAAAAAGGATGTAAAAGACTTATTCAAATTTTCTGCATACTGTTTCTTTAACACAGTTTATATTGCATGTTGGAAACCTAACATATTCTAGTATTGTTATGGAGTTCAATATTTTACAACAGTTTCCCTCTAGAACACATTCTGCTTCCTTAAGAAACGTGAAAGTAACATTTATATGGCTTCTGTGAAGAATGGCATCATTTCTGTCCAAAAATATTTCTTTGAATATAAAAATGTTGTGTAATGTAGATTTAGGTTTGTAAACTGACTTCACAGTTCCCAGTAAACACTTGCTACTTATCATTTCTCGCTTTTCCATAACTTTTCCCAGACATTTCTTGTTGGCCTTATTCATATTTATTTATTTATATTTATTTATAGCAACAATCTTATTTAAATTTACTGGATGTAACATTTATGATAACATTGCAATTCATTTGAGGTAATGTAAGTAAAAAAGTGTAATAAAAATTAAGCCATAAATCATTCTTTATTGTTATTTATTCAAATTATAATTTACTAAAATATATAATATATTATATAAAATAGGTAATGATTTTTGTATGTATTGCTAAACTAATAATAAAAAATTCTAACAAAAATCCAAATTATTATTATTATTATTATTATTAGTAGTAGTAGTAGTAGTAGTTCATCATAATGGACCTAATTCAGAGTTCGAAAATAAAAAAGGAAAGTTACTCCTGGGCAAAACCATGTTGATTCCAGGGGAAGTCAAGTTAATTGTATTTTGCATTGCAGGGCTATATCTTTTAATTGCTTACTGCACACAGATAGTGGCCAGCTTTACTTTTACACTGTATTTAGAATTGGGCTAGGCAACACAACAGATGAAATATGACTCCCCTGCAATCATCATGGTTTAGCTCAGGAGTAACTTTAAGTTCTTATTTTAAGAAGATTCTTAAGTGTGAATCAGGTCCTTAATTTTAAGCTCCTTCTTAAGCCTGGATCCTTTGCTTCTCAGATACTGACCAGCTTTACTATTACACTGTTATTTAGACTTGGGCTGAGAAATATCACCTCTCAACACTAGTACTGTTTGCAACAGATGAAATATGACTCCCCTGCAATCATCATGGTTTAGCTCAGGAGTAACTTTAAGTTCTTATTTTAAGAAGATTCTTAAGTGTGAATCAGGTCCTTAATTTTAAGCTCCTTCTTAAGCCTGGATCCAGCTCTTTGCTTCTATCATCATGATGCCATACCTGAAAAATATTCCTAATTCATTGTCCAACCACTATACATTCTGACACAGGCGTTCACAATAAATGACCTCCATTTACCATCAGCATTACACAGTACTACTCTATTCATGCACGAAATACTTTGTTTTAATTTTGTTTATGTATCGTTACAAAACAACCATTTTAAGACTACTTTATTTTATTTGTTTTAGAAAGTCATTGAAACGGTTACATTTAATGTGCAACAACCGTTTTAAATAATGCAGCAGGAAATCCCACTAAACATTGTACATTTGGTTCTAAAGCACAGCAGCTATAATTGTATCATTTATTTGTAATGAGTGTTGTAGTGAATCTTTGCTTAATGTGAAATGCTATTAACTCTCAAAATAAGAGGGTGCCCTCTATGCAAGTCTTTGTTACAGCCAAATGCAAATGCACTGGATAGAGATCTGCTTTAGAGTACTGGGTCTGTGGGCTTAGGCAAGTATGTCTCTTATTTGAAAGAGGTCTCTTGCCACTCCCAGGTGGCAATTTTTTCGGAGATAGCAGTCAATAGCTATCTCTTTAAGTGTTAATTACAGCTATGACATCAGCACTAGGCTGAGCAACTGAGCATGTGCGGTAAAGCCCTGCACTGAGGTCCAAAGCACACATTCTAGTCAGAGTTTACGAGTGAATGTTACAGAGAGGGAATTCTTTATTGTAAGCTCCTCATAGTTTTTATCTCAGTAGAGAGGAGCTGTTTTTTTGTGACACCTGATACCTTTGCTGTCATCGAATGCTGTACATCTATACTAATTGTATCCTGCATGAACTATGGATCACCTGTATGAAGCCTGTTATAATTTATAGAAACCAACATTCCTGTGTTTCTGATAAATCCGCAACCTGGTTAAACATTTTATTTACTCATTATTGTGGATTAACCTCCCCTGCATCTGCTGCTGTTATTATTTTGCAATTGAACAATATAAGAACCTCCAGGGCTGGATCCACCACAGGGTGATTGGGGCAGTCAGCCTGGGGCCCCGACGAACTGGAAATGGCTGTTGCAGCTCCTGGCTGCACTAGAAACACTGACTGCCCTAGAGACGCGTATAGTAATGGCAGTCGTCTGTATACTGTGCAGGGGAGTGTGCAACAGGAAGGATGTCACTGATTGATTCTCCTATGAACAGCGTTATGCTGGATTGCCTGTTCATAGGGGGATCATGAATGTCAATCAGTAACGTCCTTTCTGTTGCACGCTACCCAACATAGTATGGAGCCAGCTGCCTCTGCTGCAGAGTGTAGCAGTAAATCATGCTGGCTGGGATACCGATGTGTCCCTGTGTGTGAGCAGGAGTGAGCAAGAGGAGAAACAGAAAATAAAACAAGAGAATTAAGAGCCCTTGCCAAGTATCCTTTGTAATAGGAACGTGAGCTTGTCTAAAACACAATAAAATGTGGAATTCAGGTTTCAATTGCAAAGGATACTTAGTAAGGGCTCCATTTATGTATTAGTCTGTTATTTATTATTCATTATATATATATATATATATATATATGACTCCCTGACGAAGTCCACGAAACGCGTAGGGTCGGAGCACATATCACACTCTGGAGTCTTCTAGCTGCATATGTCGATCCACCATAGGATAAGGGGAGAACGTTGATCTGAAATCAAGGACGCTGGGGATCGGTTCCTTCTGTCTTCCATCGGAATGGTGACGTTACATGCTTGACTGAACTTGCTTTATGCAGTTCCAATACTTCTGGTACGCTGCTATTAATCTGTTTTTACATTTTTGTATTTTATTAACCGATATTACACCATGGAGCTCCCCCTTTATTGCTTGGTCTGTTATCTAGATTCTTGGATACTGGACGAGGACCGGTCCTACTTTTAAAGGGTAGCAGAGATTGTGCATTTAAGGACAATCTGGTGTTACACCAGGAGGATAAAACGGACCTGGACTTAAACTGCTTATAACTGAGCACACCTTTATTGTTGTATATATGTGTATAT
>WWET01000208.1:562957-579031 GCA_011038615.1 Limnodynastes dumerilii | reverse complement strand
GGCCGTTGTTCTTGTTGGTGCGGGGGGGGGGGGGGGGGATCAAGGTGTGTAACTACTATGGGGCTAAGAGGAGAGGAGGGTCTGGGTAGATTCTCCCCCTGCACTGTAAACAAGCTGTCAGAGGCTGACAGCTTGAAACGGCACTTGGCACTCCATGTAAGCTTCTACCAGGCAATGGCCCCATCCAGCTCAGCTTCCAGTGCTGCCTGGCTCTATCTAGTCCTACCCATCCAGAATCAGGCCCCACCTCAGGACGTATTCACAGACACGTTTTTGCTGCAGATTTTTAGGAGCGGATTAACAGCGCATGCGTAGTAACTTTTTACACACAAATTACATAGTACTTTAGGCGCGGACTTGTGAATCGCACTTAGGGCCTTCTGAACGGAGGGGCATGGTTGTTTTCCGTACGTTAGCAGTTAAGTGAAAGTGGGCGGGGGATGGCATTTAAATGAGCATTTGAGGGTGCGGTTAGAGTGATACGCACGTACGTAAATAAAATTTGCGCGTAAGTACACACGTAGAGATAAGGGTGTGCTATGGAGGCGTAGGTCACCGAAAACCTGTCCGGGGGCGAGAGGAGTGTCATGGATGTTGCCTTGCTACGCACGTGTGAAAAAACGCGCATGTAGTAAATACGGATCTGTGAATCCGGTCCCTCATTGCCAGGGTCTGTTACTCTGGCATGTAGATGGTTATTTAATGGATAAAAGAGATAGACATAGACTGAGTCTACGATTGATGACCAGTGATGTGTTACTGATGGTGTAGGTTAAACTGACCAAGGTTGAGTTAGACAGCCTGCTCTTAGATCTAATTGTCCCCACCAAATGCATCCCTGCTCTGCTTACAATAACCACACTCTGGGTGCTATAATAAATGAGTCAGGAGAACCCGTAAATTTATCAAACGTTATGATAAAGACGATAGTGTGTGAAGGTGGTGATGGAAGAAGGTAATGTAGATGTGTGCTAAAACTCAATTAAAACCATGACAAAGGGTCCCTTTAACTACCCCCATCCCAACAGACACTAGACACCTCAAAGATTTGATCCTGACCTCTGAGCATTTTCCGTAAGCACAGAGGTCAGTTTTCCACATGTGAGAGAGGAGTGGACTCTCCTGTCACTCCCCACTAACATGTGGTGTTCTGGACACTTACCCTACCTTAAAATCCCAGCACGTATCGGCCTCTGTCCAAATGCAGACCTGTGCGGATCTTCCTCCTGCTGCCCACTTACCTTAATCTGTATGCTTATCCCTGCCTCTCTGATGGGGACTAAGCATATAAAGTTAAAGTAACGCCCTCTGCACAGAAAGCTCGTAGTACGGAACTTAATTCCATACGCTAGGAGTTCTGATGCGGAACATCTGGCATGCACATGCAGTTGACCATCTTAGGATCTGGCCTTAAATAATAAAATGCAAACATGGAGAACCCACTGAAACAGGGCCCATCCAACAAATGAAATCCATACCGTCCTTATCTATTGCTAAAACAAAGTTAGGGAAGAGATAAAAAAAACTCCTTGGCTTACAATCACTGCTTCCCAAGGAAAGATGCCAATGAAAAAAACCTAAAAAGGAAAAGCAAAATATCAGCAAACAATTGGTGCCCCAATAAAGAAATAAATTAACCAGCAATTCAAAAGTAAACAAGAGGAGTGGGAGGGTCACGACAAAGAAGAGGACTTTCTTCTATAAGGGGTTTATAAATCCATGACTCCGCCTAGCATTCCGCTTCAGCAATCTGATTGGACCTCACAAAAATCCTCTAATCCCCGCCTCGCCAAGTAAACTTCCCTCATATTAAACTTCTTTAACCCTCAGTTGCATAAGCAGTTTGGAGATATGCATTCATTTTAATAGTTGTAATCCAAACAGTGTGTAAATGATTTTGGTCCTTCTAAAAAGATGTTAAATAAAGTAGAAATGCCTACATGTATGTGCAGATTATTCATGAACTGGCCTCATTGTGTGATTGGAAAGATCACCCTCCAGTGTGTACCCTTCTTAACTTAAGTGTGCCCCATTGTTATTTTACAGTTATGGATTCCTTCCTAGTGGTCTTTTATTGGCCTTGTGACCGTCACAACATTAATTACCCAACAATAATCACCACTATTTGGTTACTTATTCAAGTAGGTCAGAATACAGCATTCACCTGGAAATCATTATTTCAGTCTGTATTATCTTAGTCTATAAGCTTCCTCCCCATTGATACACAGAATAAGGATATTATACATACAGTAGGTGTTCCTTCTTTTCTTTGAATGATTGTTCTGGGCAGTTATTACTTTAATGTTACAAACTGCACATCAAGGCATGTGTTGAGTCTAATCATGTACCGTTCTCATCACAGAGAACAGATGTGGCTGTCTTGACATAACAGCCTCTGACAGTCTATGCTACAGTGGACATACAGTAGCATGTGATACTGCATAAATAACCAGTAGCTGCAAAAACAAACAAAGCTTTCTATCAGATGCAGAATACAGTTAGAAATGTAAATGTGATTAATAGCGTCATTTGTACCCTCATTTGTTTTGCATAAATTGAGTGTAACTGCACATGCTCCAAAAAGTGTTGTTGATTTGGTTCTTGCATCCCCTTATGCTTGGAGAAGGAATGGCCAAGGAAGCACAGGCTCAGTACAGAAAGACTTGTTTATGTAATTGCAACTAAGGCAGCCTTGCATAGAGACATATAGGCATTTCAGAAGATGTATCAGGTGCCTAAGGGCTGATGTTGATTGGTTACCAACTTTTTCTTATTGGCTGATTGTGAATTCACCTCTGAAGTTGATAGGTAAAGAATACCATTGTACATATAATTTTGTAGGTGTATTTGCAGTATATTTTTTTGCTACTGTACATTGCTAGTACCAAAAAAGAAAAATATATTTGCATTAATGTCTGATAACAAATATTTTACTTTTTGTTTCATAAAATTTTACAGCAAATGTAGTTTTTTTTAATATCAAAACTAATCTTGACAAACTTTTCTGGTGTTTACAGTCTGGCTGGTTATAAAAAAAATATCTGGGTATAAGTATGCCTATTATAACCCCCCGGGGCTATTCTACTTATTGTATCAGCCCTAAATTGTTTTCATATTGGGCCGACACCAGAACTAATAAGTATAGGACAATTAAGTACGCTACACACAAGTGTCCTATCAGTCTGTACTGAGTATGTGCAGTACAATGAATTCTGCATCCATGGAGAATTCAGTCTCTGCATGGGGGGCTGGCCCACTCACCATGCATGCAAGATAAGCAGGGTGGGTGAGCATAGGCATTTAAATCGTACAGTAAGGGCCTCACCTTCTATTACCCTTACCCTTCCTTCCCTGCAGCCTAACCCTAAGACTCCCTCTGCCTGCAGCCTAACCCTAAGACTCCCCTCCCCGCAGCTTAACCCTAAGACTCCCCTCCCCGCAGCCTAACCCTAAGCGCAGCCTAGCTCTAAAAACCCACTCCCTGCAGCCTAGTCCTAAAACTCCCCTCCCCGCAGCCTAGCTCTAAAACTCCCCTCAGTGCAGCCTAGCTCTAAACCCATCCCTAAGACTCTCCTCCCCTAAAACTCCCCTCCCTGCAACCTAACTTTAAGAATCCCCTCCCCGCAGCCTGATCCTAAGACCCCCCCCCCTGCAGCCTAACCCTAGACTCGTACAACGGAAAATAAGGATGGGTGGGGGGAGTTAAGAGGGAAAGTGGATTGGCCGCTCTGCAAATTAAGAAAATAAATAAGTAAATGAATGGACATAGAACTCTAATAAGAACTAAAGTTTATCATAATTGGACCAATCCAAACCAATGGTAGGGGTGCTGCCACAGAAAATGCCCTGATAATAAGTAAATACACAAGGAAGGGGGGGGGGCGGAAGGATGGAAAGAAAAGACAGGGCTTAGGGGAGTACTGGGTGGCGCACTAGGTCAACTGTGTACTGTGTAAGACAAGTAGCACAGTGGAGAGTGAAACTCTGTTCAAACAACCTTGAGGAAAGTGGAGTGTAATGGTAATGATCAAACATAGATGGGTAAAAATCTGTGTACAGATGAGTAATATGACTTATGTCAAGACAATTTTCAAGGTTGAAATAATACCCCATATAATCAGAAGAATCAAAAAACTCAATTAATGATCCAAATGCACTCAAGGATATACATAAATGTAATCAGACACTTAATAAATACATTGACTTAAAACAGCAAACAGAGACACCGGTAATGCAAATGAATGCAAGAAATAATACCAACTTAGACGTGTATGGGGATAAGTGAACAAAATAACAAATGTGCTAATTTGATAAGTTAAAAAAGGGGGGGGGATAATGTGACATGAACAACAGGGCTGACAGTAAATCGATAGTGAAGACCTGGTAAAATTTAACTTTTATTAAATCATTAAAATATGAACTAATTAAACAAAGACAAACATATAAATAGATATAAAATGAGCACCAACAAAGTAACTGTGTTGCAACAGTGTGGAAAATGCAAAATAATTCACCAGTCAATGACACGTGTAACAATGTTGCAATGTTTGCTACTGTGATCGCTACTATTAAATGGGCATGCAATTGGCAAAATATGAGGGATGAAACATGAGCACAGTCAATAACCAATAACCTCATATATCCGGTACTGCAGCTCAAAGTATAAAGGAGTAATTAATGCCGCTAATCTTCCCTCAGCCCACTTACCCTAGGTTCCCGACTAACTGCCTCATGGCAGTGCTTCGCCCTTCCGGGTCCGTAAAGGTCCCTTCCTACTTTATACCATCGGCAAGTCTCCTGATAACAAGGGGAAGCGTAGAATCAAGCCAGGGACTGGGAGCAAGTAGCGGGTGCTGGTGTCAGGAGTGCACTTCCGGACCCGCGATCAGTACACACAGATGCGCGCTAAGCCTTGTCTTTTCTTTCCAGTGGCGCACCCAGGGGGGGTTTCTGATTGTCCAGAAACCCTTCCCCCCCCCAGTTTAAAAAAAAAATAAAAAATGAGCAAACAAATTTGAAAATTCAAAAAGGGGCGTGGCTTTGTGGGTGCCGCGAAAGGGGCGTGGTTTAGCAGCCATGTGATCTGGACTGACATGGAGGAAGATGGTCCTGGCCTGTGCTGCATTAGGAAAGCAGGTGGGAATGGTGAATGGGTCACTACAAATACAACAATGCTTATGCACTGACACAGGCTCTGTATATTGTATTATGTGCTCGTGCTCTACTATCGAAAAATTGCGGAAATTCAAAAAGGGGCGTGGCTTCGCAGCAATGTGATCTGGACTCACATGAGGGAGGATGGTCCTGGCCTGTGCTTCATTAGGTAAGCAGATGGGAATGATGAATGGGTCACTACAAATACAACATTGCTTATGCACTGACACAGGCTCTGTACATTGTGTAATGTGCTGGTGCTCTACTAAGCATTGTATACTGCAATTACTATTAGATCTGTTCCTTCAATATAAAACTACTATTTTACTGTGTGAAAGAAGTAACTTATAAATCACCTATAAAGAAAAAATATCAGAACAGGACTTGTTACAGCCAATAACCAAAGCAATTCCTTAATGTAGAATTTTTATTATTTTCAAATCTACATTATAAACGTGCTGCTTTCACAGAGAACATTAATGGATGTCTTACATGTCCTGGCAGTCAGATAGTACGACCATATTATCAGTATTGTCATTTTACATATGTTTTATTTTTTAACAGTGCATCATATTAAGTAGCTCTTCACAATTTTACATATTACAAACTCTGCCACATTACAGTCTAATTCCTTAACGAACACACACACATACACACACACACACATACACACGCCAGGGGTAGTTTTTAGAGCTTGGGCAGAACGCGGCGGAGCTTATTTGCTGCGTTTTCGGGCTTCAAAACTTTGTAGCTATGATAATATACCTCACATGTATTACATTCATTGGAAACCCCACTTTCAAAATCCTGCGTTTGCCACTGCTTTCCATCCTATTTCCCCCCCTTCCTTGTGTATTAACCCTAAGACTCACCTCCCCACAGCCTGACCCTAAAAGTCCCTGTAGATTTCTACTCTCCTGCGGCGGTGCAGCAGGCAGCAGGCAGCAGGCAGCAGGCAGAGTTTCTAAAGAATAAATGGGTAAGTTTGCCGATCGGCATACTTGATCATTCATAAAATTTTTAGAAAATAAAGTTATTTTCAAAACAGAGAAAGCCGAAAAGTAGTTTTTGGCTGTGTTTATTTCTAAAATAGCGTATTCTTACCGTCGACTCCCACCGGAACAATGTGGCCATTTTTCGTATACAAAAAACAACCACAACTATTAAATCAGGATCCAGTCCCATGACAGGGAGAGAGACAACGCTAATGGTGAACTCTACAATAAGTTTTACTAACACCATCATATCAACTATGTAAACTATATTCTACTTTATGCACATTTAAAACACATTAAATAAAACAGGATACAATTGTTCTGAACAAATCAAAGTGGTTTATGAGGTGAAGCAATATAACTGATAAGACACAGATAGATAATATGTCCCTAATCGAGTATAAATTCTCCTTTCATTCTTAAATAAACTTACAATAAACACAATAAAGCAATAAAATGTTTACTGCACTTTATGTACACTAAAATGCAGACGTTAATTTTATATCAAACAAGTTGTTATTGTTTAACAGTGCAATCATTTTATTGTAGATTGATGATTTTGTGCTCTATAGTGGTTGTAAAATTTCTATTATGCATCAGCAACGTGCAAAGCAATTTCCTAATGGACAAAAATGTGAAATTTCCTTTATATAGCACTGTGTCTCTGCCAATAATGCTTTTAAGAATGCGTCTAAAAAATATTGTCTGTTAAGTATCATAGGCCAACATATACATGTATTTTAATACAATATAAACAGGTGGCATCTATTTAATATACTGTATTAGGTACGTATATACCAGCATAAGATATTTTTTATTTGCTTGGCTTAATAAGAGACTGACTGGTTCGATAGCATATCAAGGGGAGGTGAGGGGATAGTCTTTATTAATAACTGGGGTGAGGGTATAGTCCTGTTTAATAACTGTGGTGAGGGGATAGTCCTTATTAATAACTGAGGTGAGGGGATAGTCCTGTTTAATAACTGGGGTGAGGGGATAGCCCTTATTAATAACTGAGGTGAGGGGATAGTCCTGTTTAATAACTGTGGTGTAGTCCTTATTAATAACTGGGGTGAGGGGATAGTCCTTATTAATAACTGGGGTGAGGGGATAGTCCTGTTTAATATCCGGGGTGAGGGGATAGTCCTATTTAATAACTGGGATGAGGGGATATTTATTCACACTGTGTTTCTACATATTAGTTTATTCTAATTAGTTTTTCAGTGTAAGCTATTCAGACATAAATCAGATTTTAACACATATTATTTTTCTGTCATTTATTGTGTTAAAAAAAAGTTAATGAGGTTCCAGCTGACAGACCCAGCTGCTGCACTGCTGGCAAGATGGCAAGTGCCAATACTCAGTACTGCTAGAAGAAGCCGTGGACAGACCCAGTGCACCTGGAAAACACAGAGCACATAAAGATATGACGTGAAGGTCACTGATCTGTAGGTGATATATCATTAGAAGCTCTATATCCCTGTGATGCCCCATGACCTTTCCTTCTATTGATGACCTTAAACAAATGACACATATAACCTCTATATAAACTGTACTTACTAATATTGGGAAATCCTGGATTACATTTAGAGCTACATTTGAATAAGTACTTTGTATATAACAAAAGAACAAGTAAAACCAATGACATTACAGGCCCTGACCAGCTGACGTGACGTATTGCTGACGTATTCTGAAAGGTGTGTCGTGGAGGGAAGAGGGGGAGACACATAGTCAAGGTGCAGTAATCCAGGGCCGTATTAAGGGTTGTGGGGGCCCCTGGGCAATTAAACAGTAGGTGCCCCTGACACAGAAAATACACACAAACACAGGCTCCCGTAGCTCTCTAGGAGGCTGGATGTGGCCATTAACTGACGCAACCGCGGTGTATTTAGGAGGTTGTCAATCACCAACATCCATTGTCCTAGACTGCTGCAGGAGTGCTGAAGACTGGATGTTGTGGGGGTCCTGTGTGTGTGGGGGCCCTAAGACAACCGCCCCGATTGCCCTGTGGTTAACCCGGCGCTGGCTGGGCCAAGCAAGTGCTTCCACAGACAGAAATCAGCTCTGTTTACATCACATATTTGCACCAGCCACAGGTCATGTGTAAGTCCTGTAGATGACTTACACGTGACCTGTGCCCTTGGGCCCTTGAATTTCAAGCTGTAAATGCATTTAAATCAGGGTTACCGACAACTGAAAGCTTCCCTCCGGGAGAACCCGGAAGGAAGCTATTGATTGCAACGAGGCGTGGGGCTTAATGATCCCGGCATTAAGCCCCGCCCCCTGTCAATCAACCGCGCTAAATCAAACGTAGCGCGGGTGGGAGGGCTCACATATCATTTTTATCTGTCGGGGCTTCCGGGAGGTTTGCCGACTCTCCCGGGAGAACGACCCAAATTCCGGGAGTCTCCCGGATATTCCGAGAGAGTCGGCAACCCTGATTTAAATGGTTATGAAAACACAACTGAAGTATTGTGTTGGTTTCAAATTTGAATATTATGCATAATAAAAACATAGACCCCGATTTACACCTAAGAAGCTGCAGCTGCGTATTTTTAAGTACTTAGCTACTGCTCATGAGTAGTCATACAGACCACGCAATCTACGCAGTAGCTAAGCATATAGCTTCACAGTTAGAGCAGGCATGTCAGAGCAGTAGTGGGTGGGGGAGGCATTTCGATTTGATGGAGCACTAACAGTGCATGTTTTCCAGGTCTCCTTGCTGGAGCACAGGCGTGGTCATTACTGACTGACTTAGTTTAAAAGCTCCATAGATGCCCTCACCTGGAGTCATGTCATCGACAACATGCCTGTAAATACTGCCAAGCCTTGGCTAGCTGCCGCTCTCATCGTTGCTCAGAAAACTATAGGGCTGTATCCAGACTTTGTAACGATAGGGGATTTACGTTTGTCATGTACATTAAATTACGCATGGGACTCAGGAATGGGTGGCTGTGTTTCTTGTGAAATTCAGCACATGGGACGGGCTCACACACCATGCGTATGAGATACATTCTTATAAGCAGAATACTTAAGGGTGCCTTCAGCACTCTTAAATATCCTCTGCATGTAGGAGAGCATTGTTCTCCTATTGTACTCCTCTGTTGCGGAGGCTAACACCCAGAAGTCTGGATCCAGTCCATAGTGTGTACATGGGTCTTCCCACTTTCTCTGAGGTCCAAGCAGCTCTTAATAGGATTATGTATGCAGCAATCCTGGATGCTGAGAGTGGAGTCCAATATTTTGTAGACAAATGGGGCAGTTATGTAGATAACTTAAGCCAACCCATACAAGATGGCATATTTTGAGTATTTTATTTGACCAAGTGGTATCTGCCATGGTACTGGTCCTCCTCATCCCCATGAATTTTTTTTGCCAGTGAGCTGGTCTTAATGCTCCTCAAGATGACAGGTTTCTAGTCCATCCCCAATCAGGTCCAGACCCTTGACTCTCTTCCACCTCCAAACCTTAAGTATCACTGCCACTTAAGCGCACTGCCCTTCAGGTAGCAATTGATCTGTGTAAAGAAGGTCAGGTCACTCTTTGCTGATTTGTTTTATGTTTTATGTTTTTATATGATATTTTCTGTTGCATGTTATTTATATTAGCATAAATTCTATGTCCTCCAATACAGTGCTAATTCTGACTGCTACTCACGTAACCTATATGTCTTCCTGTAATTGGGTCGAGTGATCTGTCTTTCGACAGATCATTTTGTGGAATGAAGGGCTGGCTGCCATCAGTCTGTCCTTAAAAAACTTGACTTCTGTGATGCACAGTTTTCAAAGACTGCAATGTTTAATGCTCAGTTTTCTTATCCCTAACCATGCCCTTACTGCAACCTAACCCTAACCTTAACCCTCCCTTCTCCACAGCCTAACCCTAACTCTCCCCTTAATCCTACCCTAAACCTAAACATCCTGGTTTGCAGTCTGACCTTAACCCTCCCCTTTTGAAAGCCTAACCCTAATTCTTACTGTATCACAGCCTAACCCTAACCCTCCCCTCTCTGCAGTCTAACCCTAATCCTCCCCTAACCCTAACCATCCTGGTTCACAGCCTAACCTTAGCCCTCCCTTCTCATGAGCCTAACCTTAACTCTTCCTGTCCCACAGCCTAACCATAACCAGAATGGGCACTTTGTCAAAATAAGACCATATAGCATGTAAAATTTTTACTATAAATAGTAAGTAGACAATGGTACAGACAAAATTAAGCGTTCAGCCTAAAACAAGCCCTTTGTACTGGCAATTGCATCCTTTGTATCTGACCATGGAAGCAATGTCTGCGCCTATAGTATGTAGATGATGTGTTGCTTTATTTTGTTTTCTGGAATTTTTCAATAAAATGTTGAAACAAAAAAAGCTCCACAGACGATACTCTCTATGGCCCCGATTCACACTTATGTAAGCGTTGAATTTCTGTGCGTGTTTTTTTACGATCAGTTAAACTGCGCATACCCAGAACCAAAATATACGCATGGAAAACATGGCCGGCTGATTCACATACACAGACGTCTGACTTAGGACTGATTGACGCATCGGAACGTAACAAGTCCCACATGCGTAGCTAGAGGGGCAAGACTCAATGCAAATGAGCTGCACGCGGGCTACTAATGTACAGTATGGGCGTTCCAACAGAGTTATTACTGAATCACAGGTAGGAGTGCGTTGCGTAAACTAACATACGCACAGAAAAAGGTAAGGTAGCCCTCGACCACTCATAAGTTGAAGAACCGCATTGTTTGCTGTGAGGCCATGCGTCTTCTCTTACTTAGTTCAGCTCACACCTGCTGCGTGTTTATAATCAATGGATATGTGTTTTTAAGTTAAACAAAGGCTTGTTTATTTAATCCTATGCTGATTTTATAGTTTGTGCAAGACGTTAACCTTGTAAAGGTGCCATTATTTGGTTTTTGTTTGCAAAGGGTTTTTTTTTTTCATTTTGATTTACTTTAAATTTTGTGAACAAACACCATTCTGTTTACTTATATTTAGCTGTATTGGTTGTTTGTGTTGTTTATATTTTTTTAAATGTTTATTTTTTAAATGTTTTAAGAAAGTCTCTATATGTAGCGGATCATTGTAACTTTATGCAGTATGCGTTTATGTATTGTTAAGTATGTCATGGTTATTCCTAATTCAAGTTGTATTTTTAATGTTTACTTTTGTTTACATATGTTAATGAAAGCATGGGGCCTAATCCAGACTTAATAAGGACAGCCAATTTACTCATGCTGCATCCGTAATTCTGGCTGTGGAAATGCACTGTGTAACTTGTTCGTAACTTCTTGACACCCCTACGCAAGCTGAAAATATGCATTGTGGGAGGAGGGAGGCATTTAAATGGTACAGTGTGCGCTGGGTTAGGCACTTACGTATGACAAGGCGATACGTATGACCAGAGATACACAAGGGAAAGTTAAGGTAGAGTTTTGAACTCGTAAATCAGCTGAGTTATGTGCGTGTGAGCGCAGTGCCTGGGGGAGGGCATTATACTTAGTAGTGCGTAACTACAGTACTCTTGCGTACTTAAAGTCTGGATTTGGCCCAATATGTGCTGTTTTTAGAAAAAAAAATTTGTTTACGTTTCCAAATCCTAATCAGTGCGTTTAGTTACGTATGTTTGAATTATAAGCAATTTTAAGCACCTAAATGCACAACTGCTTCACAGCTAATAAAGTCCACACAAACCTATTTATACGCAGGAAAGATTTACGTCCTTACGTAGGGTTTTTATCTTCTCTGAATCGGAATTGCTGATTCTTTGCGTGTGTATATTTAGGTAAGTTGGCAATTTAACTCTTAACTGTGAATCAGGTCCCAGATCACTTATTCCGTCAGAAGACCTAGAAAACACAGACTGTTAAGGGTTCCTGAAGAGTGAGTTTGGGAAACGCTGCTCTAAACTAAAGGGTTTGATCCAAATTCTATTTCCAGTTACTGTATGTGTGAGACCCCATCAGAACCCTCATGCAATAGTCCTGTAGATATTTCCAGTAGTAGTGACAGATGGCCTAATCCTGTGGTTGCTTCTCTCAGGAGTTCACTGAAGGGGAAAGTGAAGAAAAGGATTTAGTAACTTATGGCATCTCGGGTGTCTGGTAGATTTCCCATAGAAGCAAAGCATCTGACCATCTGGTTTTCCTTGTATATATTTACCTGGGGATTTAAAGGATAATCCCATACCCAGTGTGCACTTCTGATTGTAACACAGCAAAGAAACTACTCATGCAGAGTCTGCAATGCCTCAAAGGGTCCAAAATATTGTGTGGCTTTGTCATACAGTATAACATTATGCTGAATAATTCAATGCCTGTCACTTCTATTGTCACTATATAACGCTCTGTGAAATGCAGTAAAACATATCCTTGCATATGGCTTGTGATGTTCTGTGCTACCACAACAATAATCAAAGTATTCCAGGACAATTAATGCCTTATAATCAGTTGAAAAATGTTAATACAGTGGGCCAGAGATCTCTTTTAGGATCGGATGAAGTGCGCATGTGTAGTAACTAAATTTACGCAATCTACGTTGATTTTACACACGTAAATATATAAGACACGGACTTGTGAATCGCACTTGGGAAAATACGTACGGAGGAGCGTGGTTGTAATCCAGCCGAAGAAAGATACTTTAAAGTGGGTGGGGGGAGGCATTTAAATGAAGATACGTACAAATACGCACATACATGATTATTATATGCATATGAGAAACCAACTAAAAGATAGAAACATAGAAAGTGACGGCAGATAAGAGCCACAGGGCCCATCCAGTCTGCCCATTTGTTTATTTAAAACTATACTGACCCTAGACCCTATTTACCCTCAATTTAGTTTACAATTTAGGATATCCTTATATTTATCCCAAGCATGTTTACACTGTTCTACTGTGTTAGCCCCAACGCCCTCAGATGGGAGGCTATTCCACTTATCTATCACCCTTTCAGTGAAATCATTTTTCCACACATTTCCTTGTAATCTACCACCCTCCAGTTTATATTCATGCCCTCGTGTTCTATTCTAGGTGAGGTTGTACAAACGATCTATAAAGGGGCATCACTACTTCCCTCTTTCTGCTACTAATTCCTCTCCCTATGCAACCAAGCATCTGACTTGCCTTTCTCATTGCTCTGTTACATTGATTGGCTACCTTTAAGTCACTGGAAATAATGACTCCTAGATCCCTTTCCTCCTCGGTAGATTCTAATGTAATGCCATTAAGGATATATTGAGCCTTTGGGTTTTTGTGCCCCAAGTGCAGGATTTTGCATTTTTTGGCATTAAAATGCAGTTGCCGCACTCTTGACCATTCCTCCAGTCTACCTAGATCATCCCTCATTTTCTGTAACCCACCTGGCGTGTCTACCCGGTTACATATCTTGGTGTCATCTGCAAAAAGGCATATTTTCCCCTCAATACCACAGGCAATATCACCTATAAAGATATTAAATAGCACTGGTCCAAGTACAGAACCCTGGGGTACTCCACTGGTTACCTTACCCCTTACCATCCCCAGAAGAGATTCCATTTACTACAACCCTCTGTTGTCTATCCTGTAACCAAGATTGTATCCATGCAACTAGCTTTAAGTCCAATCATAAAGTTTCCAGCTTATTTAACAGTCTTCGATGTGGCACAGTATCAAAAGCCTTGCTAAAATCTAGATAAGCTATGTCTACAGCTCCCCCTTTATCTAATACTTTACTGACCCAGTCAAAAAATTCTATAAGATTTGTTTGACATGATCTTCCCCCAGTGAATCCATGCTGCTTGGGATCCTGTAAGTTACTGGATTTCAATTTCCCTACTACTGATGTTAGATCAGAGTGCTTGAAGGACTCGTAACTCTCCAGCAACTCGTCCGTATGAGGAGAGTGTCATGGGTGTTGCCTTGCAACGTCCTTGCGAATAGTTGAGAACCTTTCACTGATGGATCTCTGAATACGGCCCAGTATCTTTATGTATATTCATTTGCACTACTAAAAATGGGCTGGTTCCTTATTTACGCTAAAGGGGCGTTTTCCGATTGCTAGAAGAGCAAAAAGTCCCCTTTTGATACCACAGACCCACGTAGTACAGATAAAATGCTAACACTATTCCTTACTCCCCTTTGATTAATTACTCCTATACTATATACTTTGTGAGACTAGGGGAGGAGCTAATTTCAGTCCCTAAGCATAGAATACACCAATATTATAATAAGATTGTACTTATTGGTGTAATAGAGGAATGTGAAGTCAAATAAAATGCCATATACCAATACTTTAATTATCGTTGTCTAGTTCCTTGTTATATGCCGTAAAATATTTAAAAAAATTAAATTGAAGTGAAAAGACTAAAAGAGACTGCGTGTTTCTATGACATAGAGTGCTGGATCCAGACTTCTGTGCGATTCAGAGGAATCAGAACATTTTTATGTTATGTTTTATGATATCAGTTTCCTTCGGAAGCTACTAATACACGGTTCTGTGTCTAATTCTCCGTGTGATTTACTGCTTACAGATGGGCCTGTGACAGTCGGAATGAGTTTGGATATTGCCAGCATTGACACCATATCAGAAATTAATATGGTAAGTAAAGAGTAAAAATATGAACATCTTTGGGAGTTTATCGCTATCCTTAGATTGGATCCTATTGGTGAACAAGTGGAGAAGAGCTAGGCTCACAGAACCATGAACTCAGTCATTTCTCCAGCATCGGAGCTGTATGAAATGGCAAAAGAAGGAAGAGAATTCTTTGTCTGTATAGTCTTCATATTCTAAATGTGCTGTACAGAACCATTTGACACCTCTTTGCAGGTGCTAGTGGGATATGCGGTTGACTGGCCTTAGTGCCCATCATCTAAGGCCAGTTTGAGAATTATTGCTTATTTAAAACTGCTGTTTTTTTAGAGCTTACACGATTTCTGTGTTTTCTAGGATTACACGGCCACCATATTCCTGAGACAACGCTGGACAGATGAAAGACTCTGCTTTGAAGGCAACAAGAGCTTGAGCTTAGATGGACGCCTGGTGGAGCTGTTGTGGGTGCCAGACACATTTATAGTGGATTCCAAAAAGTCCTTTCTTCATGACATCACTGTAGAAAACCGTCTAATCCGGATTTACCCAAATGGAACCGTACTTTATGCATTAAGGTGGGTACAGACTTTGTAATACATCTCATCTCTAGGACTACATTGTAGTGGTAAAAATGACATCATGTACTTGATATACAATAATGTTTACAGATGGGCTACTAGCACTATTATCAGATCACAAATGAGCTGAAGGTCCAGAATTAAGCTGGGTACACACTGGAACTGGTACTAACAATCCCGATATTTCAATAATTATGAGTCACGTTTAAAATGCGGATTAGGTAACTGTTCCAATAACCCACTGCTGTACTAATGTGCATGCCCACAAAGGTAGGACTACTGCAAGAACTTAATGGGAACCATTACACTGAAGAGTCTGGACAGCCGGTGGGAGCCCCCGCTCCAATGGGCTGCTTTTAGAACTAGAGACAGCTGAAAGTTCCTTTTTGTCTGTCTCTATTTTGTACGGCAGCCATTTAGAATTTTTTTTATGAATGGGTGAGTGTGTCGGTCAGCATACTCACCCATTCATTTTTGCAGAACCACCACTGACAGCTCCGGAGAGGTGAATAACTTCCTAAGGAACCATTCTTAAGAAATGTTGTGACTTTGGGGTAGATCCTGAACAACGTTTGCTTTACGTTTGTTAGCGTAGCGAATTTTCGCATACGTAAATTCGCTACGCTACCCTTAACACACCCCCTGCACGGACGTATTTTGTGAAAATACGCTACCCAAACCCTACCTTAACTTTTCCAGACGTAACACAATACGTCCGCTAACGGGCGTACAGACTACGCGAACGTACGCAGCTTAGCACGCCCATACTGTACACTTTAAAT
>WWET01000208.1:526444-555018 GCA_011038615.1 Limnodynastes dumerilii | reverse complement strand
TGCACAGGGGGAGTGTCGGGGAGAGTGCATGCCGATACGCTGTGCTTTACTAAGCACAGCGCATCGGCGTAGGTCTGGATCAGGCCCTTAATTTCAAGCTCCTACTTAAGTCTGGATCAGGCCCATTGGGGTATATCCAGGAAAGCGTCCGCAAGTGAATTTATGCTAGCCGCTAGCGTAAATTCACACATTAGTAGTTACTGCGCGTGCGCATGGCAGAAGTTACACCACGTAGCACAGAGCGTATGGGCCATTCATGTATCATCCACCTAACAACGTAAAAGCCATACGCCACCTGTATTTATGCGAGAAAGGCGGGGTGTGGCATTTATATTGTACAGTATGGGCGTGCTTAGTAGCGTAAGGGACTATATGTACGTTAGCGGTTACGTCGAGAAAAGATAAGGTAGGGTTTGGAAAGCGGAAAGCGGCCAAAGTATGTACATGCGAGGGGATTGCCTAGGGAGGTGCTTAGAAGGTACGCATGCGTAAATACACTACGCTAGCATACGTTTTATACACGTAGTTCTGGATCTGGCCCATTATCTCTAATCTGTACCATTGCGTATGGTAACCATTTTCCCAATACAGTATTAGTATCTTTAAAGGATAAGTTCTGATTTTGTACACGGATCTCTCATGCACTAGGGTTGCTTTTACTAGTTATTATTGCTACTCATTAGGTTCAGTGGGTATATATAACCCCATTACTGGACAGGTTCAGACATATTTGCTGCATTGAGGAAAATGACTGCTTGGGTACTGAAATATTCTAATGCTTACTTTATTTCATAGGGCGATATCCTAAGCTGGTGTTCCACTTTGACCTCAAAAGAAACATTTTGTATTTTATTCTGGAGACCTATGTCCCATCCATCCTTCTGGTTGTCCTCTCCTGGGTGTCCTTTTGGATTAGTCAATCTTCTGTGCCAGCTAGAATTTGTATAGGTAACATTACTTAATGCTTTCTATCACTTCCAACATCTGTAAATGTCGTCCATGTTGCTCTATCTTACACTGACCCATGACAGTCTGTGTGATGGTATAATTATGCAATAATTGTATAAACAATGCTGTATGCGTTAGTCTTGGCAACAAATATGGCTGTCCACTTTAGCCTTGGCATCCAGTATGACAGAAAGGAAAACAATCTCTATTACTGCTTGCCACAAGTTTAATTTTTTTCTTATAATTACCTACAGCTCAGTCTCCTGTTTCTGTCTGTCTGAAATTTCAAGAGTTGGCAAATGTGCTTGTCCATAAACAAGAGTTCTCGTCATCAAAAGGCTTCCCAATCCTAAGGTGTTATACTTACAGGGCTAGGTTGAGGTGATGTTTAATCTAATAGGGAATTTCTCCATCTGTTGGCCAGTGGAGCTTGTCCTAAGACATGGAAGCTAGAGAATATAAAGTCTCTGGTGTTGTATGATTACATGCACCAAAACCTATAGAGGCACAAGTTATTGGGTCCCTGACAAGGAGAAGGAACTCATGTTTTTTTTTTCCCAGGTTAGAGGTCCAACGGCTCCCAGAGATCTTAATCAGATACTTCTTGATAACATTCACTCCCACATTTGTTTAGTTGAGCTTCACCCTTGGGTTAACCAGTGGTACCACTTTGCAGGGTAAAGCCTGGTGACATTGGGGTAGATCCTGAGGTACGTACGCTAGCGTATTTACGCCACCTGGTGATGTAAAAGCGCTGTTTTGTATGTACAGATGTTACGCATCATAATTCTGATCGTACGTACATTCAGCGTAAAGTGGATGTGAATTTATTATAGGAACAGCAATGCAACATGCTGGAAAATGCTTGTTAAAAGCCTTTTATATTGATGACATTCAGTAAAACATTTTAGGTGACATCTACACATTATTTTAAATTTAGTATAAATGATAAATAAATAACATTGTTATATGTCTGTTGTTTTAGAAAATTTATATTCATTCCCATTGTGGTGAGAACTTAGCATGTTCTATCACATAAAGCTGTATCTCTTTTATGTCTAAAGTTTTGATATGATTTTTGCAGGTGTCACAACTGTTCTAACTATGACCACACTCATGATGGGCGCCAGGACATCTCTTCCGAACGCCAACTGCTTCATAAAGGCCATAGACGTCTACCTTGGCATTTGTTTCAGTTTCATATTCGGGGCTCTCCTAGAATATGCAATTGCCCACTTTTGCACGCTTCATCGCCCTGCTCAAAAGAACAATGCAAAGGTACAGTAACGTGTCCACTAGTATTTTTATACTATAATAGGTATAATAGGGGTGTCAGAACATGTTTTGTTTCAGAGCAAAATATAATTTTCTTTTGTTACTACTGTATAACCAAATGCTGCTACCTAAAGTTATGGGCATCCCTGTTCACATGATCATGCCACAAACTCTAAAGTGCCTAGGTCACATGATCATGCCACAAGCTCTAAAGTGCCTAGGTCACATGATCATGCCACAAACTCTAGAGTGCCTAAATCACCCCAAACTCTAAAGTGCCTAGGTCACATGATCATGCCACAAACTCTAAAGTGCCTAGGTCACATGATCATGCCACAAACTCTAAAGTGCCTAGGTCACATGATCATGCCACAAACTCTAAAGTGCCTAGGTCACATGATCATGCCACAAACTCTAGAGTGCCTAGGTCACATGATCATGCCACAAACTCTAGAGTGCCTAAACCTGCCTAGTGGTAGTACCAGGGGTAACGCCTGTAAATATCCCTCCCCCTGCAGCTCAGTATAGTATTGCTGAGGTACAAATGTGTCTCTTTTTATGGCTTTGGCCTCAGTTTGGATTAGACCATAAATCTCCCAAAAGTCACATAATTGCATCTTCCTGCTATATGGCAAATGTGTTAGGACTGGATGTGATTGTGATCAGTAATGAAAAATTAGTTCTGACTGTGGAAAACAAATGTGTCATCACTTAGTGTACACACAGACACAAAGCCCAACTTCCCCTCATTATCCAGTCTGCCCGGGGCTTTGGATCACACATAACTGTTACCAAATATGCGGAATTATAACCCCCTCTGTCAGGTTTTGGTCCAGTTGGCCGTTAGAGCGAGTGCTGGAATTACTCTACTGGAATAAACCTATGAGCACTCTACACACATAATAGAAATCTCTTCTCTCGGGTGTGAAGAGAATTGGACACATTTCAGACTCTTCTACCACAAAGAGCTAACTGATTGTTCATTATTTTAGACAGTATGCAGAGTCTTATATTCCTAAGGGAAATGGAAATACAAGGTTTTAAACTTCCTATTAATATAGTAATCCAATTAAATGTATAACACTCCATAAATGAAGAGTACAGCAATGGTCTGAAAAATTTCCCTACTTTCTTCTGAGTGTATTCCATGTTCTGTTAAGCTCTGTCATAGACCCACAATTCCTCAACACTCAGGTTACTTAGGAGCTTCATTCTCCTCCTACATATTTTAAGCCTAATTAACACAGTCAGGAACAAGTGAATAGATTAAGTTATTGAGATTCTTTTACATATAATTGCTTAGTTGGTGCCTCTCAATAAAGTTACTGTGTAGTGCAAATCACAATGGGCTCTTAGGCCTGTATTCAGAGTACCGGACATATAACATATACATTTGGTGTTTAGTAATATTTACTACTGCGCATACGTAATAATTTTTTATCGTAAGCTACGTATCTTTTTCTTACGTAGATTGCATAAATGCGGTCTGAAAGATTTTTTTACGTTAAAAAATGACTACACATGCGCAGTAGTATAATCGCTAAACACCGGACATATATGTTATACGTCCGGTACCCAGAATAGGGACCAATTTACCCTCTGCAATGCCATAACTTTCATTGTTTCACAATAAGAAGTATGAAATGGTGAGTGAAACTGGGAGCCAATTACAATGCAGCTTATTCCTTTTTAATTCTACTTGTTATTCGTCAGTTCACTTCATGCAGTCCTGTTCAGTCGATCACTGGACAGATGAACAAACTATCTCGTTGCTACTGGTAATTGGGAGTGGATTGGCCATTGGATTACAGGGAATTTTCCTGGTAGGCCAATGGCCTTGCAACCTTCTAGATATCTGATTTAGCAATTGTATGCTTGGATAAATGATCTGGAGGCATCGAAATCTCTGGGCCACACTGTACAGACATTGGGGTAGATCCAGAACTCCGCTTGCAATACGTTTACTCACGTATAGGGGTAGATCCAGAACTCCGCTTGCAATCCGTTTACTCGCGTAGCGTATTTACGCGTGCGTGCCTTCTATACACTCCCCTTGGCACACCCCTTGAATGTGCGTATTTTGTCCGAGATCCGCTTTCCAAACCCTGCCCTAACTTCTGCCCACGTAACCGATGTCATCCACTCACGTACATTTGGGCAACACATATTTACGCAGCTAAGCACGCCCGTACTGTACACTTTAAATAGAAACCCCCGCCTACATAACGTATTTCAGACGTATTTTAGACTAGAAAATTGGCACGCCCACACGTAAAGATTTACGCGACACATACGTGAATGGCCCATACGTTCACATTTACGCTACGTTACGGAGCGTATTTTCTATGGTGCGCATGCGCAGTACTTACCAAAACGCGATTTTACGTGTCTGCCACGTATAAATTCGCTCACAAGCGTTGTTCTGGATCTGGCTCATTGTTGCATTCATGTTGTAACTACCCCACTCGCTTGGTCGTACTTTAGACAGCCACGGGGCTGCCTTACATTTTCTGGATTGGGAATTCACGTAAGTATGGATGTAAAGATAGGGGTCTATACTGTAAATTAACCAATAGGGGGCGCTCACTTCCAAATTCTATTCACATCCTTTGTTGGAAGTGTCATTGAATTGGATTCTAACTTTTAACGCACCTTTGCTACTCGAGAAATTATATTCCACCCTCAAGATCCAATTTTTCGTGTGGGAATTTGTTCCAATGGCGGGGTGACATGCTTGAACATATCCACATGGTGGGACAGAGAGAGGCCTCTAAATCGTAAATTAAGGGCTTGGCTAAGCCCTTACGTATGATTCTCGTTTATGTATGGGTCTCGGTTTTCGTGGGACAGGGGTGTAAATGTAGTGTCCTGGTGGCATAAACTGATTAAGAGCAAGGGGGATATTCCTCCCTCTCACTAATGCTAAATCGGACCTCATGGTTACCCATAAGCGAAACTCCGCGGCCTCTACGTTGTGTTGTGGAGATCCGCTAGCTCGTTACTATTAAATTAGGATCTGCTCCCCTATAAACTCTTGTAAACCCCTTGCTAATGGGGCTAGATTTTAGAGAGATCCACATTTAAGCTCCGTTGCTGCTGATGTTTTTGGACACATCCTCCAAAAATAGTCTTTTTCTATTTGATGAGGATTCTCGTGTTCACGTTTGTTTTTTTTTAACAGAAGGATCTTGATGGCGAAGAAGAAGAAGAAGAAGAGACGGATATGAATGGCATTATTGCTGCTGTTTCCAGCGGAGAAAACAGCCAAAAAGAAGCCCATACCATTAAAAAACAGAAGGGTCGCAGGTGTCATCCAACCATGAAAAGACTCCTTTGTATTCTTTATTGCTTCCAGGTTGAAAATCCCCATCACATAGACAATTATTCTAGGCTATCATTTCCTTTGTGCTTTATGGTAGTAAATGTTCTTTATTGGGGGTATTATTTGTATTTTTAACCTGTTCAGGCTACTAAATACGGTCATCACTTATCTGAAGCCAAAAATAGAGGAAAATAATTCAATTGGCTGTGATCCAAAACTCCGATTTTCATGACATTTGGTGTCATTTCTCTTTAGTCTGGATGAGCCATAACACATGCAGGCTCATATGTAACAGAAAAGGGCATCCATTATCTGATAGATATACACATAAACCAAGGGAAATCTGCATTGTGGATCTGGCCAATAATCCTTGGGAATTAAACCATTGTATTTTTTGTCAATATATAGGATAATTTATTTGTAGATGAAAATGTTCAGTTAGTAAAAAAAAAATCAGTGCTTCTACACTGAAAAGATGCATCCATCCACAGACCCTCCAACATTACCATTCCATTAGTTATAACATACACAAGTGGTTACCATATTAACTGACTGGGGAAAGCTCAGGAGCGGAGCACTGTATACCTAATGGAATGGGTCATTTGGAGTGTCTACATCTATTCACTATAATTAATTATTCATACAGCACCAATCATATTATACAGCACTAAACATGGTCTCAGCTTACAATGTAAATTCCTGATCACAAACAAGCGTCCAGTGTGTCATGTAATCCATCCATCAAAACATCATCAAAATTCATCAAGTTCTTCACCATACCTCCATCCCCTCCCTTTAAACTACTGTATCTCCTACAGCCTCCACCATTCCCTCTCTCCAATCACTTGTTCACATCATATACCCNNNNTTCTCCAACCACTTCCCCCCCCCCCCAACCTGTACTTTACAATAACACCTGTCACCTCTTAGTTCAATGTTTTTGTGTCTCTCATTCTCACAAGGTCACCCTAGACTCAACGTTCTCAAGCTACCACCCTATCTCTCCTCTCCGCTTCTGTCATCTTTCTTTTTACTTCTGCTTCAGTCTGAGTTTTATCACATACTAGAGAATGTCAGCTAGAATCTGATGATGTTGCTATGGGCAACATCTCCGCTTTTCCTTTTCCGCACTTTAGTAAATAAATATAGCCTCTGGTCTTCAATCACCATCTATCAATGGTGGACAGTTGCAAAGGAGTACAGAAGTAAAAATATGATCACCTTCAACTCCCTGCTTCCTGGCACTGTGCAGTGAAGCTCTTGTAAGATGATAAAATTGCCCAGGGCCCGGTCTGTGCAGAGGACACACATAGTGCCCCCAGTCACCTAACATATTACTACACTGCCAATAGTTCTGTCCATCTTTTCTGTGCCAATGAAGCTAAAATCTAATATCTCCTTCTATGACTTTAACCTTTCCCCTTGTATTTCCAGCTGATTTTCTTCCTACACGCAATAGGCCTCATAAATTGTATTATTAGATTGTATACAACTAATATTGCACTGTTTAAATGACAAGAGCACTTTAACATGAGTAATAGCTATTTATATATTTATTTCTCTATTTATACTATAAGTTATTACCATTGCTATTATTATTATATTATAATTATAATAACAGCTCAAGGAGCTCTTAGCATCGGTTTCAGCCTCCCATACTGCCGAGGGGAGGCCACTCCTCTTGCTTGCGCGAAAATACACCACTCGACCACATCTGCGCTGTCCACGTTTAAAATGGGGATAGCGTGAGTCTGGATACATCTGCATATATCCCCCTTCCCACTTAGTGCACAGCCGTCCGCCTTCTGTCCCATCGTAGAAAACACTGTGGATCCAGTGCTGTCCAGGGATTGTGGAAGTCTGGTTCAGGTGCATCATTACGATTGGTCCAGATCCTGAGTTTAGATATTTATACTGTCCTATCACCAAACAGCTTATGCTCAATTCCTTGCCTATGATCGCATAGTTTACCATTCCACTCGTTTCATATAGCCAGGGTCTGCCTTAACTTCTGAAAATGCTAAATTGGTGGTGGACTTTTGGCTGGGTACAGAGCAATGGTACGCCTATACTGTACATTGGAATACCAAGGCTCACTTGCGATTGCAGCCCAGCGCCTTTAGCAGAAGGTGTCAGAGGGATCACTCCTCTTATATCTGTTAAATGCATTCCTAATGCATACCCTCCAACATGACCCATTCCATTAGGTACAAAATACTCTGCTCCTCAGTTTCCAACTGTCAGTTACTATGGTAACCACCTGTCAAATAGTTTTTTAAATATCAGTTAATTCATTTAAACCAGGTGAGTGACAGTTGGAAACTCAGGAGCGGATTAAATTGTACCTAATGGAATGGGTCATGTTGGAGGGTCTGCTAATGTATTCCAATGGAGTTGTGCAGATGCTGTACATGTGTACAATGGAAAATCCATGGCATTCTGATCCGAACACATGGAAAACAGTCTAATCAGATCTAGTACATTATTATTATTATTATTATTTTTATTATTATCATTTGAGCCAAAGACCCCAGCGCCAGCTCTTTGTGACCATTGTCTTTTGAAAATCATACTGGAAGCTTGACCAGGCACTGAGCCTTTGTATGACAAATGTGTAAAATTTAATGTGCAATATAAAAATCAAGGCCTGTATAGATATATTGTTAATGTTTATTTATAAGGGGCCACAAAGGGTCCGCAGCGGCATACAGGTGCAGTAGATATAACATGAATAGGGAGTAAACATAAACACGGCATACAGGCTAGTGCAAGGGATGGCACAAAGTTGTCAGCAAGGAAAAAATATAAAACAATTCAAGTATCAATACAGAGGGGTCAGAGATGAGGCTGGAGGAGGTGGAGAGGGACCTGCTTGCAAGAGTTTACAATCTGCAACAGTGGTCGAAGTGAAAATTTAGAAGTGGCGGTATGAAAATATATAAAGAATGGGCATTTATAGCTTTTCTGTTAAATCAGTGGGAGAAGTGACGGTATGACATACCCTTGAAGGAACACAGGACAGACCTGACGGACTCTACGAACGGGGGAGGGGCAACCACACACACACTCACACCAACGGAATCCCCTAAGGGATACACAAACTGGCACACAAGGAGAGCAAGGGGCAAACCACAAAGGAAAAATACAGTAAGGGCTAGATAAGGGAGTTGACACGAAAGGTACACAGGCAGGAACCAGGCAGGGCAGATATGGGACACTCAAAATCACAGAAGAGACAAGAAGGCACAAGGCAAAGGGAGCAGGCTATATCAGCTAAACAGAAGCTATAACCGGCGTGGAGGAGAGTGCAAGGTGAGTTTAAAAAGACCAGGTAGCCAATCAGACTGGGAGAACAGCGCGCCAACAGATCTGACAGGCGGGGGGGGGGGGGGGGGGGCGGAGGAGGAGGGGGGGGGGCCCGTGTGGGGGTTCATTTCTAGAAACGCCCCTGGAGAGGGGACTAGATTACTGAAATGAGGGAAGGGTAGAAGCGAATTGAAATGGGGACGGGGGAGGGACAAAGAGATGCATGGAAGAAGGAGTAAAGGGGGGTCAAGGTGAGGTGGATAAAGGGGGTTCGTGTTGAGGAGAGCGCAGGCTTTCCTTAATCAATGTTTTTTGAGGGATTAATTGAAAATCCATAGGCTAGGAGTGTGAAAGATTGAGGGAGATCATTCCAGAGAAGAGAGGCAGCACGGGAGAAGTCCTGTATGCGGGAGTATGATGTGGTGGGGGATGAAATGGTGGTTGTTGGTCGACTGTAGAGGAGAGGAAGTGTGAATGGAGATGTATAGATATACTTCACTTCAGTAAATATTAACATAGATGTAGATGGATAGAATAACATCCAGCATTCCAGGAACCACCCTGTGTCATAACAAAGATAGGTGCTCAAAAGTTTCTATACCCTGGGACAATTATTCCCTGTGAATAAAAACTATAGCAGCATTGTGCAGATGTGGTGAAACAACTCACAAGTCCACCTTCTGTATGGTGCAGAGAGTATACCCTGTGTATTATTATGAGCCACTTACTGTAAGTCTATAGCACGTTGTGAATACGCACAAAGCTTGTGGAGATGCAACTAATATTTGCAGTCCTAGTTATTTATGTAACATTTATTTAATTTATACACAAAAAAGTCATATATGTTGTCCTTACTTGATGTCGTTTTGATAATTATTCATTCTAAACATTTACATTGTAAAACCAAACTATAAACAGATGTTTGTATATAACGATGGGATTACTGTATTTAGTATATGAATATTTTGCATCTGAACTGCTGTACATTCTATGTCAACTCAGCCTGTATTTAATGCATCCAGATATTATTACTGGAAAAATAAATAAAAGCAATAATTATAATAATGGAAGCATCCATGGTTTGAAAATAAGAGGAAATAGAGTGGAAAGTTACACCTGGGAAAAACCAAGTTGAATTGCAGGGGGAATTAAATGAATGTTATTCTTTGGATGCAGGCAGAATACTTTGCTGTTGCTTATTGCACACAGAAAGGGCCGCTGAGAGGATTTCTGTGCCCCGATACAGCAACTCCTCCCCCCCTCCACTCTATAGTTGACTATTACTGATATTTTTGTTATGCTGTCAAAAGGGGGGTGTTCACTCCCTTTTAAGCTGCATGTACCGTCTGACAGTGACTATCCATATATATAGTATATATGTATTTATATATCTGTGTGTGTACTTACCTCTATTCCAGGGTTTCCGACACTCTCCTGGAATGTCCGGAAGACTCCCGAAATTCGGGCAGTTCTCCCGGCATCCAGGGGGAGTCTGCAAATTTCCCACAAGGGACTTGAGGCCCGTGGTTTCCAAAGCTGGCCAGGCCCAGGAGATTAGTACCTGCCCCCCCCCCTCCATCTCAGTGGCCCTGCACAGAGATACTGACCAGCTTTACTTTTACACTGTAATTTAGACTTGGGCTGGTAAACATCACCACTCAACTCTAATACTGTTTCCAACAGATGAAATTTGCCTCCCCTGCAATTCAGCATTGTTTTTCCTGGTGTAACTTTCCAACTGATTTCCTCTTTTATTCAATCTCTGGATCTGGTAAAAAAAAACAACTTCTTATTATAAATAAACGACTTTGTGTACTATAAAGTTATTAATATTGGACTGGACTGCATGATATACACACAGGTGCTCCGCTAACTATTCACATGGACGGATGTCCGTTGGTCATAATTTTGTATATAGTCCATTGATAATGTTTCCAGCAATTCCATAGAACTGGTTTTTGAGTTACTTAAATATTCATTTACTCTGTCTAGATTTTTCTTTCTTGTAAATGCTAAATTATGTTAAAGAACTTTAAAATGAGCTTTCAATCTCAGTCAGCCACTAAAGATCAACCAGAATATTTTAATAGCGCAGGACTGGATCCAGACTTACAAAAAGGGAACCTTTTCTGAATGTTGTATTCGGAAAATGGACACTTTTAGCTAACAACGCATGGGTAAGCACCAGAGGCTCCAGACCCGCCCTGCGATTATTTCCTGCGGCAAGACGGGACGGGAAACGAAAAGCACTTACGCTATGTGGAAGGTGCGAAGTGTATAGATAGTACAGTGAGGGTTCCCCCATTTTAAGTGGTGATGGTGCAGAATTTTTAATGTGGGGTCCTCGGATCGTGTGCCCAGATAAGGGAGGGGAGTGGCCTCACTTCACCCACTCAGAAGGCTGGGTCCTGCCGGGGGGGGTATTGGTTGCCGCTGAGAATGACCAGGTTTTAAAAGGTCAGTTTTTAAGACCCCATTTCTGAAAAGGGAGTTGCTAAGAAACTTCCTATCCCGCCACAGACATGTAAGCGCCGCTCTCTATTTCCCCAACCCTTATGTTAACCCTCCCCTTCCATTACCCTAACCCTCCCCTTCCATTACCCTAACCCTCCCCTTCAATTAACCTTACTCTAACTGTCCCCTCCCCTCGGCCTAACCCTAAGTCTCCTCTTCTCCGATTTATCCCGAGAGGGCGTATCTTCCATATGACACCCGGAATTACGCTTTGTAGGTGGAGGGAGGTATTTAAATCATATAGTATGGGCTGGGTTAGGTACGTACGGTTACGTACTTCAATGCATTACGTATGTCAGTACTAACACTTTGAAAAGTTAAGGCAGGGTTAGGCAAACGTACATCGAGTAAAGTACGAGCGAAGGGAGTGCCTAGTACTTATGATAGTGTAAATACGCTATGCCAACGAGCGTAAAAACAACTTAAGTCTGGATCTACCCCTATGCCTTTAAAAATGACCTCACAAGGGCTAGAAACTGATGGCTATTGTTAATTAATGTACAATGGCGTTTTGTGGTAACCTGCTGCATACAGGTTTTTTTAAGATAATTGTGTTAAAAAATCTAATATTGTGTTGAACATAAAAAAAATAAAATAAAAACAAGTAATGTGACATATAAAAAAAATTATAAACTGTTAAATTAAGTTTTGGATCATTGACAAGTTCAGCTAACCACCTCCAAATGTAAACACTCCAATCAAGAAGTGACCTGCATTTATATAATGTAGATGATGTGAACTCTGGCAAGTTTAATGCAAACACCAGAGAGTTTACTGGGAAACATTTCTTCAGCTCTTTAGCTAATATAGTATAGTATATAGTATAGTATAGCTAGTATAGTATTATTTTAATTACAAATCACTGCTAAACTCCGGAGAGTTTCACACATACTCACTAGAGTTTTTAATAACACATCGTCATAGTTTCAAACTCCCTTGTGAAATTCACCCCTTAGTTTAAAAAAAAAACAAAAAAAAACTTGATATTCAACTACGCCGATTTTTACTGGCAAGTTAACTCGTCCCTTAGTAAATCTGGCCCTTGAGCTTGTAATATATTACAAAAAACTTCAACTTTGAATGCTCTTATCTGAAGCCAGACCATCAGTGCCTTTTATAAACTTTTACACAGGTAGGTGGTCTTTTTAATGACAAACGAGATCCTGAAGTCTCATTTGTCTAAGGATATTTTATGGGTTTGATGTTCTTTAAGTCTTTGTTGAGATACAGTTGATCAGGAACATCTGTTCTTAGAATTAACTCTTCCACTGCTGCTCACGTCATTGGAGTCTCTGTATTTAGAATATCTTTGTTTCACAACTAAACTAGTCTTAACTGCTTTTGCTATATACTATGTCATACACCTAGATACTCTCTGGCACCCCCTTAAGTCCTTTACTAAAATTACCCAATAAATCAGTATTTAAATATAATGAATTGTGCAATAATACATAATCAGACCCTCAAACATGACCCATTCCATTAGGTACAAAATGCTCTACTCCTGAGCTTTCAACTGCAAGTTACTATGGTGACCACCTCTGTTGAAGAGAACTATGTTTTTCAAACATCAGTTAATTCATGTTGGAGGGTATGCAAAATATATATGTATTTCATGTTAATACATTGGTTACATCCAAAATAATTTTAACACCCCCTTCAAGGGCTCCGGCGAACACCTTTCCACGCTTCCAGACCCTCAAACATGACCCATTCCATTAGGTACAAAATGCTCTACTCCTGAGCTTTCAACTGCAAGTTACTATGGTGACCACCTTTGTTGAAGAGAACTATGTTTTTCAGTTAATTCATGTTGGAGGGTATGCATAATATTTATGTATTTCATGTTAATACATTGGTTACATCCAAAATAATTTTAACACCACCTTCAAGGGCTCCAGCGAACACCTTTCCACGCTTCCAGCTATTCGTTCTAACATATCAACACCGGTCGCATACCCTCCACCATTTTTTTATAGAAAATAACTACAATTGGGGGGGGGCATGTCTGCGAAAGGGCGTGGCTTTAATCTGCTCTCATTTGCATGTATGATAAGATATAAAATCCCATTTTATTATATGAGCTAAGAACACACACAAGAGGGTCTTGTCACTTTGGCAGAGCTGTAGGAGTCTGTCCCCGCAGCTCTGCTATAGTGATCAGGGGCCAGATTTACTAAGCTGTGAGTTTTGAAACAGTGGAGAGTTTGCCGATAGCAACCAATCAGATTCTAGATCTTATTCAACTGTTGCATTCTATAGAATGTCAGCTAGAATCTGATTGGTTGCTATGGACAAACTCTCCACTGTTTCAAAACTCACAGCTTAGTAAATCCCAGATGCTGGATTCAGACCTACGTACCCAAGCGATTTTACGCTAGCTGCTAGTGTAATTTCGGCTTTTTGTGTGTTCTGCGCATGCGCACGGCAGATGTTATGACACATAACTCTGACCGAAACACCGTAGTAACTACATACGAAGGAGCATGCCAAAACTACGCTCGTGCTACTCACTGGAGGCGGGGTGAGGCATTTAAATCGTACAGTATAGGCTGGGTTAGGCAGTTACATCCGGCAGGACGCTTCCTACGTGCGCGGTTACGCTTGGAAAAGTTAAGGTAGGGTTTGGGAAACGGCTAAAGTGCGTACAAGTGAAGGGAGTGCCCGAGGGAGAGCATAGTAAATACACTAGCGTAAATACGCTATGTAATGAAACGTAACAAGCACTTAGGTCTGGATCCGGCCCCAAGTACCTTTAACAAAAACCACCTTTATTAAATAAAGAACTAATCACACAGTAACCTAAAACTACAATATATACTAAATAGAATACAAAAATAAAGGGCCTGATTCAGAGATACGATTTTATCGCTACTTAGGTGCGTATATTCAATACATCAATGCGCATGCGTAGTAATAGTGCAACGCCGTCTACGTAGAGGTTAGGATCTTAAATTCGCTAAGCGCGGACCTGTGAATCGATCGCAAGCACTTAAGATCTTAAGTGCTGCGGAAGTTTAAGATCTGAAGGATTTGCATGAAAATGGGCGGAGGGAGGCAGGGAGATGAGGGAAAGTGGGCGCGGGCAGACACTTAGGATCGCAAATAAACGCTACTACTTCCCTTAAGATCTCAAATGACAGCGCAGAGTTAGGTTAGTCAATGGTGGTCTAACTTTAAGATCCGGCGTGGGCAAACCAAAAAAGAAATGAATAAAAACAAGTGCAAACAAATATTGATTAAACAAATGTAAAACACTCACCAAAACCAAACATAAAATCATTTACAAGACATCATTAATTTTCAGAACCTACACAAGAATACTCTTCTTGCAGATCAATCTACTAATTGGTATGATAAGCTCCAACAGCAAACGGATAAGTTTAGAGCAGATCTTATAAGATTTAAGAAGGAGAAATTGATGAAGGTTAATTGTGATTATGATGAAAGTCGAGTTTATCCAGACTTTTCCTTGGGGACCACGTTAAGGCCACTGTAGATATCAGAGACATAATGACACAAGTAATAATTACAGTTCGGATTTGACAGGTTCAAACACAGATAATGCTGCAGGCCCTGCGACTGCCTCTTTGTTAGAGAAACCCCCTGTCAGCAGGAGACCCCCAGGCCGACCAAGAAAAGGAGGACATATATAAGGAGAGGGGGCCAGTAGAGGCAGCAGCTGTAACAAGGTCCCGCTGGACCTAATATTTAATTTGTCTAGTCATGTACTTACTCCATCCAAAATATTAGTTCTGTCTAAGGGTCTTTCCTTTGTCCCTTCCATTGAACTTGATCTCTTCAAATGGAAAATAGACCACTGTCACCTTAATAGGCAACTTAAACTCAAAAAATACTTTCAAATTAAAGAAAATTTGGAAATTTGTGGCCCACCACAATGGAAGACTATTAGGGAGAAATCTAATTTTAATCCCCAATCGTGCTAAACCACTCAAACGAGGCCTCCCCTTTTCCCAATTCATTTGTGTGTGCCACATTAACAGTGGGGGTCTACTACTGGTGAAATGGAAGAGAGATTCCGTGAGAGAGGTTACTCCAATAAACTTCTTGGTGAAGCAAGGGTGAAAGCAATAGCTATCCCTCGTGTTGATCTTCTAAAGCTGAGTGTCAAGAAATCCAACCAAGAGTCTATTCCCTGGGTGACTCATTTTTCTAGGGCAAGCCCTTTCATCAATAGGGCTGTACGGTCATTATGGCCTTTAATTCAGACTGATGCTTCTTTGCTATCCCTACAATCAACACGTATAATGGGCTGTCACACTAGAGGCCGCAATTTGAGGGACCTTTTAGTCAAAACAGACATTTCCACTTTGAAAGAGCCTTCAGTTTCCTTTCTCAGAAGAACTCCGGGTTGCTATAAGTGCCTTGTCGCATGATGGTACCCGGCAGTAGTTTTTGTGATCTTAGGAGTGGTTTTAAATTTAAAATATGCCATGTACTTACCTGCACAGCTAAGTTTGTTGTTTATTTACTTTGTTGCCCGTGTGGGCTTGTCTACGTGGGTAAGACAATCAGAACTTTCCGAGAACATATGAACCTCCATAGCATTAAGAGGTGCTTTACAGTCTGGCACTTCAGACCAACCCATTCCACTCCACTTCATACAAAATCGACATTCACCATCTGATTTGCACTGCAACATCATTGATCATACCCCTCCCTTCGAGGTGGTGATGGTAAAACAACCCTTCTTCGTTGTGAATCTAAATGGATCCATACACTAGTTTGTCTCTCCCCGTGGACTGAACAAGAACTTACCTCTTCATTGCTTCCTTTGATTGTCTTAGTCTTTATATATTTTTTATTTTTATTCTTTATTTTCCTTTTGATTTTTAATTTTTTGTTTCAGTACATGTTATCTTGTTCCTCCTTTTTTCACAATCTACACTCTTTTAATTTTTATTTCCATGTTTGTGTTTATTTTCCCTGATTTTATGTTCGGTTTTGGTGTGTGTTTTACATTTGTTTAATCAATATTTTTTGAAAAATATAGTAATGTGCTAGAGTTATTCTAGGAAAAAAGCAATGGATTCAAAATAAAAAATAATAAATGTAATTGATATATGTAGAGATAATCAACAGATTCAAATGACAATAAAAATAAATATGTTATTACTATAGGACCGACAATGATAAATAATCAATGGTTGATAAAAACAATATAAACAAAGCATAGCTGTA
The DNA here is from genome assembly GCA_011038615.1 of Limnodynastes dumerilii. NCBI lineage: Eukaryota > Metazoa > Chordata > Amphibia > Anura > Limnodynastidae > Limnodynastes > Limnodynastes dumerilii. Next base: position 538,451 of record WWET01000208.1, on the reverse strand, counting down.
GGTAATATACACATAAACCAGATGAATAATAAGGTGTATAACGAAAGAAAAACCAAATGATGGCTAGAGTCAACAGCTGTGAGTCATGGGAGCACAGCCTAGACTAGAAGCTAAGTCAACGTGGTGGCAGTGTGCCGACCAGACACTGTTAGTCAGAAGCGGCTACCGTTAGGGGCCACTGTAATTAAATTGTAAGGAAGTGCATTTGGTAGATTGAGTTTTATTCCATGGAAAAATGGGCTTGTAACCACGTATGATGGGGTTAATGTCCCGTGAGCTAAATATCGGCTGATGAACGGCTACAGACCATCTGTATATGCGGCAGAGAGTAAAAGAAATTGTAACTTTTCATTGGAAGCTGTTATATTATTGTAGCCTGTGATGGTAACAATGTGTTACGATATTAAAGACAATAAGCCGCTGGTGTAACTATAGTTTAAGCGTGCTTGATTCAGTGGACAGGGCAGGCTTGTAGCCGCTCGTCCAAATGAGGGAGCAGCCTGTAATGGCAGTAAGGAATAATCCTCGACTTGTAGTATTAGTAGCGTGGATCTCGAATGTCAAAAGCTATAAAGTGCAAGTGCAAAAGAGACAGTCTCATGTCCACAAATAAGAAAACTATACTTATCAAGCCATGCTGAGTAGGTAATAGATAACAAGCTTGTTTATAATAGTGCAAGTGCTGAGGAATAAACAAAGTCGGTTTGCTGTAAACCTGTCAAGGTTTACAGCGGACGCTAGCCACTTCTGACTGGACACAAGGGGCTATATTTACGATTTTTTTAATTTCCCCCGAAGGGAAGTTACTCCTGACTGGCCTGTATTCGCGGCGAGCCTGGCAGCTTCCCCTTTAAAATTTACAAAAACTTACCCCTCCGGTCCCTTCCCTCAAAGTCTTGCAATGTTCTCTGCCCGCATCGTAGGCCACTTCATATCGAATGAAGTCCCGAGCATGCGCAGAGACAGCCGGACTTGTTTTTCTTCTTTTAATCTTATTTAATGGTTTTTTTTTTTTTCTTTTTTTTTTTTTTTGTGAAAAAAAAAAAAAACTATTTTTTTTAAACTTTTTTTTTTAAAATGACTGCATCCTCCTTTATCCCAGCGGTCTCCCCATACATGCCCTGCTTTTCCTACCCCTAATAACAGCTATTAGGGGGAGGAAAAGGGGGAATATGGGGAGATCCTGAGATGGCGTTATATTTTCCTTATAGTAAATTGCAATGTAGTGCCGGCACCCGTTAAGATCAACGGGCCAGCGAAGACCTAGGAAGTGTATATGCATCGCCATGGAAACAGCAGATTTCCATGGTGAATGCAGCTTTGTAAACTGTAAAAAGTTCATTTTCAGGTGATAATGAGTGTTTTAGTGTTAAAACAGCCATTATCACCCAAAAATTTAGATAGTAAATATAGCCTTATATGTCATATTGAAATGAAATATTATAAAGAAAATGAAAGTTTGGTAAATACACTATTATATAATCCTTCTCCCTTTAACTGTTCAGATTACAGCCACCAACAGCCAGCACTGACAGCAATGCGAGGAGAGACATGTCAGCCATGGTTGTTAACCAACAATTAATTAAATTTATTGACTATGGCTGTCAAAACAAACTCTGTAATATTGAAACGTATTCAAGCGTGCTTTCTGGGCACACGGAGGACCGTATTCACACCTAAGAAGCTGCGGCTTATTAAGTGCGTTATTTTAAGAAATAACCTATTATGCATGCAGGGTAGGTAATTTACGCTGTCTACATAACACTTAGGTACATAGATTGACGACGCCTAGTCTTTAAAAGACTGCATGTGGTTATTTAGGAAGAAAAAGGTGTACCAGGGCAGACTCAGCCTCTAAGAAGAGCGGGTGGGGGGATATGGTAATGAGGTGGGAAGAGCGCGACAAAGTGAACCGCCATGCGCATTTTCCTTCTTAAGAAAAAAATACGCATTGGGAAGTTAGGAAAGCCCTAGGACACTCTTAAGTGCAAAATAAGGGGGGGAGGTGGCATGGGAGGGATCTGAAAGATAGATTTACTAAGCTGCGGGTTTGGAAAAATTGAGATGTTGCCCAATTTTCCAAACCCGCAGCTTAATAAATCTGGCCCCTGGAGCAGCAGAAATCCGCGCGGAGGTGGCTATTGCACGCCCATGACACACCCCTCTCACAGGCAGAATTTAGCTGACTTTCCGATCATAGACCTGTCTTAACTGCGTTCTCCGCACAGGGGGCTGGCCCACTCCCCATGCTTAGGAGGTATGCCTGGCAGGTGGGAATTGGCATTTAAGTTGTACAGTAAGGGCTTTGGTAAGTCCTTATGTAGAATTCAGTTATTCCGCATACTCGGTTGCAGTCTCCGGTCCGCTGGCCCGCTTTGCGAAATAGAGACAACCGAAAGTTACTTTATGTTATGGGGGCCATTTTAGACATTTTTTTATGAATGGGTGAGTGTGTGATCGGCATACTCGCCCATTCATTATCGTAGACCCGCCGGATGACAGCTACAGAGAGGTGAGTAACTCTCTCTGGAGCATTTTAGTATTAGGGGGGGTTAGGGTTAGGCGCTTAGGAAGGGAGGGTTAGGACCATAGAAGGGGAGGGTTAGGGTCAGGCTGCGGGGAGGGGGGGTCTTAAGATTAGGCTATAGAGAAGGGAGTTAAATACTAAAATATGTTCTGGCGCTGGGATAAGGGGAAACTGTTCAAACTTTTATTATGATAAACAAATTGCACTCAATATTGCAACGAAGTTGCAAAACTTAGCAAAAGGATTTTAAAGTCAAATGGGGTATAGAGGCATAGAGCTCCTCCTATTTGGAGGGGTGCTAGAATCACACAATAGGCTTTTACACACTGGGCACAGAGCAATAATTTGTGGCAATATCTGCTATTAGTAGATCTTTTAATTATGAAGCCACTGTCTGCCCAGAGATTAGCTAGCGGTGCTGCTATTGCACACAAAGAACTGCTCTATTAGGGAAACACTAATGCGTTTCAGCCACTACTGGACTTTATCCCTGTTTAATAAAGGCCAGTAGTGGCTGAAACGCGTTGGTTGTTCGGTACTTGGTACTCCATGTCTGAGTGCTGAGCGCTACAGCGCTATACAAACATACGCTCATACATGAAGTGCCGTGCAGCTTGCTCACGGTGCATGGGGAGCCACTGTCACAGGACCTCTAGCAGATGCACCCCTTACGCCCCCTTTAGTTACACCCTTGCCTCTAATTCTGCCCCACATTTTTAAAAAACTTCCCCCTGCTGATCAACCTGGTTTTGCTCCTAATTTTGAATCAGCCCCATTTATTGGGCCAGATCCAGAGCTACGTTTTCATTACGGTTCCTAGCGTAGCGTATTTACTATGCACTCCCCTCGGCCGTACGTAGTTTAGCTGTCTTACGCTTTCCAAACCCTCCCTTAACATTTCCAAGTGTAAATCCTGCCGGCCGTAATGGCTGCACGTACTTACGTACCTAAGCGCGCCCATACTGTACGATTTAAATGCCTCACCTGCCTCCGAAGCGTAATTACGGGTGTTGTATGGCTGCCACGCCCCTTCCTACATAGTTACGTTGCTGATAGTAAGTGCAGCGGAAGGTAGGTGTGCGCTGTTCCCCAATATCCGGTGGGATGCAGACTACGGGAAGTATTCTAGGGGCTTTTCCCTAATTCCCCTGGATAATATGCAATGAGATGAATAGAATACCTGGCGCTTCCCGATATTGGTGATGGTAAAAATTTTTAATAATAAACTTTGGTAAGTGAAATAAAATTGTTAATCACACATATACAGTTATGAAGTTATAACTCCAAAAATGAACTTTTTTATTTACAACAGCTGCACCGCCATGGAAATCACCAGTTTCCATGGCCATGCGGTAAAACTTCACCTGTCCTCGCCAGCCCGTTGTTTTCAATGGGGCTGGCTATTTACTAACCCTCAGAGCGGAGTTTTATACTCTGCTCTGAGAGTTAAAATAACGCCATCTCAGACTGGCGTTCAGACTTCTCTTCCAGCAATCTCCCCATATAACCCCCTTTTTCTCCCCCTAATAGCTGTTATTAGGGGGAGAAAAAGGGTAGACCGCTGGAATATAAGTAAATACCCTTGTCTTTAAAAAATTAAAATAAATTTTTTTTTTGAAAATTAAAAAACAGTTAAAAAAACAACAGAAATAAAAGAACCCAATAAAATAGCTTTAAATACTGACCGGACCGAAGACGCGTCTGCCCGCAGGTGCCTGGAGAACCTGCACATACGCAGTGCTTCTCTGAGCATGTGCAGACCTTCCAGACACACAAAGAAAGCCTGCGATGCCTGAAGAAAGTTCAGATGTCATCGCGGGACAGCCAGCAAAGGGTGAGTATTAGTAAATAGCCTGAACGTAGCTCACAAGTTCTCAGAGAGCGAATTCGAACTTGCCTGAGCTACGTTCATGCATTCTTAGTAAATAGAGCCCATAGTCTGAAGGCACACAATAGTGTTTCAGACTTTGCAAAAATGGACATCAAACAAGTTGGCTTGGAAGGGTACCCATAAGGAGCCAACTTTACCCCTAAATAGGACTATTAGTGTTGTGGTACCACACCTGGACATTTACCACCTTAAAGGACAAGTCTTTTTACCTTGCAGAGCATTATATTGCTATTACTGCTATCACTGTTTGATGTCCATATCTGTTGTTTCTGCTGTTACTATCTGTCATAACGTCTATTTTTGCAAAGTCTGAATCACTATTGTGTACCTTCAGACTATATGTGTGCTTAACAATTTTATTTCACTTTTTATTTCACTAACCAAAGTTTATTATAAAAATTTTTTTTACCAGGTATTCTATTCATCACGCTGCTGATAGTAGTCTGGTACGCACGTTCAGCGTTACGTGTCGTAACATCTGCCGCGCACATGCAAAATAGCGTAAATACGCCAGCGTACTTAGTTCTGGATCTACCCCATTGTGTCTTTCTGTAATTGTCCACTTAACTCCATAAAAGCAGTGTTAAGATGACTACAGATAAAGGTTACAAACCAATAGCTGCACAATTCTCATTTTTTTCCTTTTGCAGCTGAGCCTCCTGTAATCATAATTGCTATTTTTTATTTCTGCAAAATGTAGTAAAGGTCAAATCCACCTTTCAGTATTTTCAATATGTTTAACTGCTGGACAGGATTGCAATATATGTGCTGCATCAAGCATCTGGAAATACTGTGGTAGATACAGACACAACAATGCAAATGGCCAAATTCTGTTTGGCAAGCAGGAATCATATACTCCTGACAGCATTCAGCTAGGAGGGAACAGTGACAAGTATCTGCAGAATGCTAATGTAAGACAGTAGCTGTTCAATTCCATGTGCAGTAAACAGAAATTATGCAGCAATAATGCTACTCACACTAAATAATAAGTAGATAACCCAGAGCCTGGCTGCATGGGATGTTATTGCAATAATATGCTAATGTCTGATTTCCGCTATCCAATCCCTGGGGAGATTTTCTTTCTGTATGCTGCAGTCTGACTGTAAGGTGCAGAATTCCAATAGGAGTCTGGATGGTGTGTGAGCATTCCTTGTATCACAGCAAGAATATTAACCTTACCTGTCATTTCATTGTCCACTTCAATAATCCAGATATGAATGGAAATGACTAAAGTATTAAAATATATATTCTATTTATATTATTTACTCTTTTTTTCACTGTGTTCTGTGAAGAAAGGTTGTAATAAACCTGAAACATTGAACTAAATAGGACCAGTCTTTGCCACATTTAATGCATTAGGACCATCTGGACCATTGGTGTGACAACCGGGTAGCCTGCAACTGTTTTTGCCTGATTTAGTGGCGTGCCAGCTTACCAGAACGTATACTATTTACTAATATAAGATCAGAAAACACCCGCTTATAGGCTCTGGCTATGCATATGCTACGACCGCAGTCCCTGTAAAGTTATCAGCGTGATTGTGATGATGGGGCAGGGACAAGCAAAAAGGGGAGGGGTTTGCTAATTAAATATGCAGTATTTTCTTGCTATACCTGAACTGTAAACTGACTAAGTGGAAACAACTACACTGTAAACTAAGAGGGAACACCTACACTGTAAACTGACTAAGAGGAAACGTCTACACTGTAAACTGACTAAGAGGGAACGTCTACACTGTAAACTAAGAGGAAATGTCTACACAGTAACTGACTAAGAGGAAATGTCTACACTGTAAACTAAGAGGAAACACCTACACTGTAAACCGACGAAGAGGAAACAACTACACTTTAAACTGTCTAAAAGGGAACGTCTACACTGTAAACTGACTAAGAGGAAATGCCTACACTGTAAACTGACTAAGAGGGAACACCCACTTACGAAATCAGCCCAGATCCTCTGTCAAAAGAGTCATTATACGCTGGATGAATAGGCATGCGCTCTGATTGGCTATCATAGATTTGCGCCCAAACCAAGTGTGAAAAACTGGGTCACAATCCAACTGAAACACACCAAAACATTATAACAATATTTACAATTCTGTTGTCTCTTATTAAAGATTATTTATATAAAGATATTTTAATATTAAATATATTAAATATTAAATATTTTTGTACTATTCGTTTATCAACTATCCACTTATCAACAATCCACATATCGGGGCTGATTCAGAGATGCACTTACACCTTTTTTTAGGTTGAAGCGTACAGCTCGGCTTAACCATTTTTCAAAGTAAGGGGTGTTAATTAATTTAAAATTTTTTACATGCAGGGAAAATACATTACTTTTACACATAGAACTAAAATATTTTATAGCTTTATGTTTATTCTATGAAATAGAGTTGAGCTAAAGAAACCACCTCCTAATTTTAATTCTGATTTTACAATTTAAATCTCAATTTAAATTTAAAGCTCAGGTCTAAACTTGCACCTAAAAAAAAGGTGGAAGTGCAACTCTGAATTAGCCCCATCATCTATCCACTTATCAACTATCCACATATCAACTATCCACTTATCAACTATCCACATATCAACTATCCACATTTCAACTATCTACTTATCAACTATCCATTTATCAACTATCCATTTATCAACTATCCACTTATCAACTATCACTTATCAACTATCCACTTATCAACTATCCATTTATCAACTATCCGTTTATCAACTATCCAATTATCAACTATCCAATTATCAACTATCCGTTTATCAACTATCCACTTATCAACTATCCATTTATTAATTATCCACTCATCTAATATCCGCTTATCAACTATCCACATATCAGCTATCTACATATCAACTATCCACTTATCAACTATCCACTTATCAACTATCCATTTATCAACAAACCACTTATCCAATACCAGATCACCACTGTTTCCAGACATCCATACTGGCAAGGGGAGGTAGCTCCCCTCAGTCTTGTAACAATTTCCACTGTGTGACCCCTACCTTAACTTCTTCCACATTGTCTCCATGTGAAATGAGGATGGTGCGGAAGGCTGATTAGTAGGACTGAAGCATCCCTCTACTCTCCCTCAGAGTAGAAGCACTTCCGCTCTGTGATGCATCACGCCCCGCCATCGGAAATTTTGACCAGAATAGAATTCTGGATCCAGAGGATCCAGCTCTATCCTGGAACAGCGGTGCCGTGTATGTGCCATTTTCCCATCCTACTGATCAGAAAACATTGCCTTGCCGGTAGTCTGGATCCAGTCCCTTGTGTTCTAATACTTTCTCTTTCTTCTCTTATGACCACTCACAGACTGTCCTACGTACAGGATCCATCTTCTTTTTTCTTTCGTTTTAAAAGTCTGCTGTCATTAACTATCAGAAGCAGTCAAGACAACTGAATGCATACAACCTTTGTAATGTGGTTTCAGCGTTGTTAGTCTATTAAACCCGTGGTGATTCGAAAGACACACTTTTTTACTGTCCTTGGCTCATCGGTTGCATCGGTGCTCTAAGGCCCTGCAACATTTTTTTTGTTAAGAAATGACTTTTCACTTGATTAATTTAGGTCCCTGAGGTCTGTTCTGTACCAGCACAGTTTGATATTTTGACATTCATGCTGGCAGAAATTTGGAGAGTGTTTTCACGGTTCCAACAAATGTTTTGTGATCGGTGCAGTGAATATTTTTAGAGTTTTGTCTATTAATAATCATAACCACTTGAAACATCTTATATTCTCAATTTGTTGTTATTAACACACGACGATATAGACAGTAACTAACAAGAATATTGTTCGGCCTTGATGATCAAACTCAATTTACTCTTTCAAAGAGCAAACAAGAAATATGTTCACGTAAGGCAAACAGGAAATTAGAATTGATGGCTTCATACTGTAAATCTTAAAATCCCAATAATTACAGAAGGACTTTTTAGCTAGTTCTAGACAGACACGCTGTGAATGTTAAGTTTGTTCCTAGGTCTGGATTCACAGTTGCGTAGTTTTCGTCTTACGTACATTGTTTTAAGAATTGAGCTACTACGCATGCGTCGTAGCTAATTTACACGATCTACGTAACATTTCTGTACGTAGATTGCGTAAGCGAGGTCTAAAGACTGCACTTACGCAATCTATGTACAGAAGTGATATGTAGATAGCAAGGAAGAGGGGAGTGAACTCCCTGGCACTTCAGTCTCTTGTGTGGTTATGGCAGCATCTACGGTACCATAGAACTACCTTAAGTGTCCCGTGTGGATCAGTGTTCCGAATGACTGCTGATCCTCAGGGAACTATTTAACCCAGCTCTCACTGAATAATTTACATGTGCTCCCCCCCTAATGCCTGGAAACTACAAAAGTGCTGGAGCCATCCCTTACTGTGCTATTTGCATCATGACGGAGTGGTGGACGAGAAATGGCGGTTTTAGAAGTAGAGACAGCCGAAAGATAATTTATTCCCTATTTCAAAAACGCAGCCAGAATTTTTTTTAGAATTTTTTTCCGAATGGGTAAGCATGCCGAACGGAATATATACCCTTTAATTTTTCACAAAACACTGAAGGAGACCCGTCGGTACCGTTGCACCGGCTGGACACCGGAGATGAGTAACAGTCTCTGGTGACTTTTAGGTTTAGGTTGCGGGGGAGGGAGGGTTAGGGTTATGGAAATAAAAGGAGAGGGTTAGAGTCATGGATGGGGAGTTAGGTATAGATGAAGCTGCAGCTAGGGGAGTCTTAGGGTCAAGCTGCGGAGAGGGAAGTCTTAGGGTTAGGCTGCAGAGACGTGAGGGTTAGGGTCAGGCTAAGGGGAAGGGAGTGTTAGGGTCATGGAAGGGGATGGTAGGGTAAGGATTAAAGTAAGGGTTGGTGTAAAATTTAGACTTACCATTCGCAGCTCCGTCTTCGCTGTTCCCGGGGATTGATTGCTTTGCCTCTGCAAGACAAAAGCGATACAAATCCTAGCCAGTTTCGAAATGGCTAGGAGAGAAAGGTCGTTTTGAAAAAGGACCGTTCACAGCTGCGATCCAAACCCTTTGCATCCCTCCCATAGAGTAGAAATACTTCCATTCTGTGATACATCCTGAACCAATGTCAAAATTTTAACCAGAGGAGCCAGATCTGTAGGAAGAGTGGTGTCCATACAAATCTGTGTTACAAGAACAGGTGTTTTCTGATCCTAGTGATTATAAAATGTTGCCTTGTATGAAGTCTGGGCGTCATCCATGACTCTTTACTTTCTTTTACCCCCCACATCTGCATCCTCTCAATGTACTGCCACTTTCCCCTCCGCAATAAAGCTCACATCAGAGCCTTTTCAACCACAAATGCCATTAAAACGCTCTTTCACTCTCGTTATCTCAGTCTTGATTAATGAAACATTCTTCTCTTTGGCCTCCCTGTCACGGATCTGGAAACTTCGGGATTGCTCCCGGGTCGGAGGGACTGAGTGGGTGCAGGGTAGAAAACGAAACTAGGTGGTTGCAAATAGGATCTCCTCATGTAGGTCCAGACAAAGGTAGAGACACTGTAGCATAGCCAGTGATTGGAGGTATGATCAGCGGAGAGGGATCAGTGATAGTCTGGCTATATGTACAGATTCTGTGCAGGACTGGACTGTGCAGGACTGGATTTGTACCGGACTAGATTGCGCAGGACTGGATTGCGCCAGACTGGATTGCGCCGGACTAGATTGCGCAGGACTGGGTTGCGCCGGACTGGATTGCACCGGACTGGATTGTGCCGGATTGGATTGCGCCGGACTGGACTGCACCGGACTGGATAGCACAGGACTGGATAGCACAGGACTGGAACAGACGCTGGACTTCACAGACTCCACTAACACAGCACAACCAGGCTCCTAGAGAAGACTAGTAGATCTGGCACTGTTTGAATGGAGCTAGGGGTTTAAATACCCCGCCATAGCTCCTGATTGGTCCTATCCTGCACGTGTTCCCCTAGCCAGTAATCCGATTGGCTAGCGGGGGAACATGTGATGCGCCGCAAAATGGCGGCACCCATCCACCACGAGGACGCCGGAGGATACCGCGGGACTTCGCCTGTGAAGAAAGAAGTCGGAGAGATGGATGCCGGCGAGAATGCAGAGACAGCGCAGCGGTGAGAAGTCCCCTGGTCCAGTAAGTGCAGCGGCGAGGACCGCTGCTTGTGACACTCCCTATGTTCCTCTTGCTCTCCTACAATACATAGTAAATGATGCAGCCAGACTCATCTTTCTCTCCTACCACTCTGCCTCCACCTCTCCTCTTTGTCTATTGCTACAATGGCTTCTAGCCCTTTCAGAATTCTCTTCAAGCTTCTCACCACAACTTACAACTCCACCACTCTGTACCTCTCCTCCTCCACCGCTCCTTACCTCTCCTCCATTATCTCCATTCACATACCTGCCCGACACCTTTGATCGTCTGGTAACCGCCAGCTCAACTCCAACCAGATAACTACCTCTCACTCCCACATCCAAGACTTCTCCCGGGCTGCCCCTCTGCATGAGAACAACTTATCACAACCTATCAGGTAATCCAGATCCGATCTCTTAAACGCTCCCTCAAAATCTACTTCTTCAGGCTAGTCTACCCTTTCTCCACCTACGTTTACTTACCCACCCCATCTTTATCCCTGTGTCTCCTGTTTGTTCACCCTCTCCCACTTATCATGTTAGCTCTTGTGAGCAGGGCACTTCTGTCATCACACCTTTACCTTGTCCTCATTAATTCTCACCTTTTCTCTTTACTGTCCATCTCTCTCCTTATTCATCTGCTCCTACACATATATTCTGCATCTTTATTTTTCATACAAATTGGGCTGGATCCAGACTTAGGAAGGAGCTTGTAATTAAGAGAGAAAGCATGCACCTGGGTATAACCATGTTGATTGCAGGGGTAGTCAAGTTAATTGTTTACTTTGCATGCAGGGATATATCTTTGAATTGCTTACTGCACACAGATACTGACCAATTACACTGCTATTTAGAATCTGTTTGCAACAGATGAAATATGACTCTCCTGAAATCAAAATGGTTTAGCCCAAGAGTAACTTTACTATTAATTTCAAGTTCTTTCTTAAGTCTGGATACAGCCCATTGTTCTGCTATTTTTGTACTGTATTTTATTTTTGCATACTACTTGTACTTGCATTGATTCTCTATTTTTATTAATTTGTACCCTGTCTGTTATTTATTGTATTGTATGTTGCACCATATAAATAAAAATTATTATTAATAATAATAATAATAATAATAATAATATCTTACATCTGATCACCATTATACAGGACTCAATCACATGATCAAAATTCTGGTTGATCTTGTTTACAGCCCTGCCTAGTGTGTTGGTAAGTAGACAAAGCAGTGAAGTTACATGCTGGTATACTGTACTACCCCTTAATGGAGAGGTATTTAATATTTGCTTTAATGTTTTTACGCAGAAATTGGGGAACTGCAACTCGATATAAAAAAAAACCCTGAAAGATTCTTGGGTGACATTTAATAAAGTTCAAAGACTTTGAATTTTGAAGTATTAAATTGATAAAAAATATTGAACTGAATAAAGGCCGTGGACTGAGGGAAGGA